>BSSO01005048.1:0-13617 GCA_030267885.1 Mesembryanthemum crystallinum | reverse complement strand
CAACATTAGTTATTGGGTGGGTAGTTTGAGGTGTTTAGTTGGGGATATAATTGTAATTCACCATCAAATTTTTTACCTAAAAAAGATGTGGTAGTGTTTTTGTAAATCAACCAAATTAGGAAAATGGTAGAATTATTTAGGAACGGAGGGAGTATCAAGTATGGGTGTGGATCTGCTTTCAGTCTTATTTGAAGCACCCGAACTTGACTTCAACAGGCCATCCAAGGATCAGAACTAACCAGCGGTTTACTTCGGGTTGGAAAGAAGAGTCCAAGAAATACAAAAACTAAGCATTTAACGATCTTCTAAATGCTCAGAAATCAATTTCAATGCCGACATATATGGGTACTACATCAAGCAAAACAGCTAAAGTTTATCTCACTGCATCTCTCAGCTATCAGAATCCTATTTCTGCTTGCCTCAAGGAACGCATCCTTTGCCCTATTCCCCTCCCCCCATATATCTAACTGTACCTCTTCTTCTTGCTAATCACTTCTTTAAATTAATTTCAGCTCTCTCAGGAAATCACCCAGAGATACAATGGTTCGCTTACGCCTCATATATAAAGAGATGTAATGTTTTATTTGGCTAATCCCCATTAGAACAAAGATATAATGTATCAAAAGCTTGCCTCAGAGTTGTGTAACAGTAAACCCATAAAACGTTGTACCTAAAAACAAATCTCCCAACAGATACTACATCAAGCAAATACAGGTCAAGTTCATCCAAATGTAGAAGCTTTAGATATAGAAATTGAATACACCCAAACAAACAAACAAACAGAAAACGAGAGCAAAAAACATACCAGTTAAAACAAAAACATGATCGCGGCCACCAGATCGCTTCCAAGCATCAGAATTCTTGACAAAATCAACAACCTCTCTCTGCCTCTGATAATCCTCATTCCCAGTTTTTTTCCTAAAAGCCCCTCTATCCAAACTCAGCTGCATCTCAGCACTCAAAGTTGCAAAAAACGGCACAAATACAACATCAGCTTCTCTCTCATCAAAAACCCTCTTTGCAAACGACCCACTTCGCAATTTTTCATTGGTCATCAGATCACCGAGGATCCAATACTCGGCGCTGTACTGCTTGATCAACGGGTTTTCTGGGTAAGGCGGGTGCTTGAGGTTATTGCGTTTCCGGGTCGACCCGGTTTCGTGATCCGGGTCGCTACTGATTCGCGAATCGGGGGGCAAAGCCCAGTATTTCTCTAAGAGCCCATAGTTGAGCGATCTAGGGAGATCAGCGACGTAAACATTGATTGAATCGGGAAGAAATTGGGTGCCCAATTGGGAAATTGAGGTGGGGGTGGAAGTGGGTCGGTTGAAGAGGAGGAAGAGAGAGAAAGTGAGGGTGCAGAGGAGAGAGAAAGAGAGGAAGAGTGAGGAGATTGAACATGGCGGAGATGTGGAGTTGTTCTTCGTCGCCATTATCGCCACTGAGAAAAAGGTTCTCTCACATTTGTGAGAGAGAAAAGCAGAGTGAAAGTGAAAGACAGTGCTCAGTGGAGGATTCCTCCTCTGTGTTTTGGAAGATTGAAGTGTTTATAATGTGATTAATGGGCCGATGTAATGGGCCTTTGGGTTGGGTATCTAAATGGGCTTGCGGGCTTTTGGGCCTAAATATTCTTTGTTCGCAAATTATGAAGTGGGTTAGTCGGTGATCCAATAAGATTTCCTTAAAGAATGTCTTCTTGTAGTGATGGTTAGCATTCTTAGTTCCTCCTTGCAGACACCAAAAAAAAAAAAAAAAAAAAAAAAATTATACAGAACTATAACCGTTTCAAATAAAGTTTTAAATCAGATTTGGTTGAAACTAAAGGCGATTTGCGAAACAATGACAATGTGTTTCCAACCAAACTTATGATATTTTCAGAACCACTCTTTAACATGACTAAAGGCTACCTAGGAGACGATCAGCAGCGATTGCTAAGCTTAAGAAGAGATCTACTTTAATGCATATGATGCAAACAAATGACATATCATATTGTTTGCATGACAAAACTAGCCCCTCAAACCTGACCATATATCCACACTATTTGGAGAATTGGAGTAGAGATGATCGAAAGTGAGCTCGAACCAGACTTAGCTTTATTTAGTGTCCATGGACAAGACAACAAGTGGGCTAGAGCAGGGCTAAATGGCTGAATCTTCATAATTTCACTAAAATATTTTGTATGTATCCACCCATTTTCCGAGCCATTATCAGCTGTAGTTTGGAGTCCTATTAACAAAGTAAACAGTACTAGCAAGACCACAACTGCACAAAGTAAATGTACAACGGCCATTTGTTGGAGCTTCAAAGCCAGTCATCTCAAGAAGGGACGCTGCTCATTACTTTAAATGGAATTCAGTTACATTCAGAATAATACTAGTGGGAAAAAAGAAAAAGAAAAAAGAAGTTAGGGAGCGAGGGGAGGAGGGAGAGATAAAGAGGGATCTTAGCTATTATCTAATACTATTACCCAGAAAAAAGAAGCCTATTCTATTTGCTCATATCAGCTAACTACTGCTCTAGCTCAATCTCGTCGAAATTCCAGTCTCTCACTTGGTCCCTTCTGACAGCACGGCTCCGAACAAGTCGGGGAGTGCCTGGAAAATCAGCATGGTTTGACGCGTCTGGCTGTGGAGTCACTTTGGATGATGACATAACTTGGTTCCCCCTGGGTGGAGGAATAGTAAGCTTTGCACTCCAACAGGCTGCCATTGCTGCACATCTTCCATCGTTGTCCGAACTAGACACAGAGTAACTTCTGAATGAATGTGACGGACTTTCTACACCGTGGCATACAAGACAGGCGAGACTCATATTCAGTCTCTCACCAGGCCCGACTCTGAACAATCCACTGTAACAAGCCTGCCAAGAAAGAGTGATATATATATGTCAGCAATCCTATCTGCCTGATTCATATCTGGTTCTGAAAGAAGTAACATGTCATTTTAGAACCCTGGCAGGTGTTCAAAAACTGCAGGCAATGCTTCGCAAAGCATGGAAATTTTGGTCCTATCCCTACCACAATAACAAGCATACTAAAAGAAAGAAAGAAAAAAACAAAAAGCGAAAGCAAAACAGATTGCAGGGCACAGTTTGCAGTAAAGTAGCAGTTAGCAGCAACCCAATCATGAAAGATTGTAGTGACTACAAGACCAAGATTCTAACCATTTTAAGGGCCTCTTTCAAGATCGCAGAAGAAACTGAAATGGCGATTCACAAAAACAAAAAACACCAATATTAAGGTGGTTGGTAGTTGGTGAGGGACTGAACAACTACTGGTTCTTGTGCAGGCAAAGTAAGATGAACCCGGAATACAGATAGCTTCAGAAGATAGATATCCAAAGCCATTAATACTCTATGAGGGCAGAACTTCAATGCTTGCAAGAACAACCATGCCTTCCTTCAACATGTATATGCTTCATTCTGCATCCAAATAAAATTGTTCCATATCTTTCTGAAATGGCATATAATCCTCCCATCTTTGAGAGAAATCAGACTCAAACCCAGGTTATTCCTGGGAGCAAGTAAGGGGTGAACTCGTCCTCCACTGTACTTCTCCCACGAAGCCCTGTATTCCATGTTTTATTTAGTATGCGTGTGTGAAAATTGTTCCCTAAGTTCTCCTCCTCACCAGCTTTACCAGTGCTTGCTATTGTTTACCTTTGCTATTTTTGTCTTATTTTACTTCTCCTACTACATTACATAATTATCCACATACAAACTGTCCAATCTTACTATCCATTGCTATTAATATTACTACCAAAATGCTACTCCAAATGCTTTTAGTGGGTCTTCTAGAAATAATATCTCTACTAAATAACAGTATAACACTTAGCTAGGCTACAACATCTTAACATCCTATACCCTGACATTAGTAAGATCACAACGGATAGTGGTATTGTTGATCTCAACTCAAATAATGCAATTCCCAATTGAAACTGCAATTCCCAAATGAACCTGTCTTCAGAGACAACCTTTCAAAATGTTTCTTATCTAAATCTATATGTACTATAGAAGCAGAGTGTTGATCCGGAATATGAATAACTAAGAAACCCATTTCGTCCAAGAGTACTGCTGAATATCGAGTAATCCATAAGGCACAAATGTCAGAGAGCTACTGTATAGGAGCAGAGTGTAACTCCCAAATACTAATAACTAACAAACATTTCAAAAGTTTCTTTTACATATAGGATGTACAAGAAGCAAGAGCTTTAATGGAGAATTTAATTCATCTAAAACCATTGACTTTCATAGCACCATTCATAGCAAAGTGAAATACCATGCCTCACAACTACTCACAAGAATCATCCCTCCTTGCCCACTATCCTAGTGAAACAGCACCCATTGGCTATGCTTATCCAAATCCTATGCACCCCAGTCATCAATTTCATCAGAAATTTTATGCCCACAAACCCTAAAATCCTCATGCCAAAGAAACAAGAATCCCATCACGCTTCGAAAATAGAGGGGGAGGCGAATCAAGAGCACTTCAAGAGCAAATCATAGACCATCAATATCGCCGCACCATTGAAGTGATTAACCATCAACATATCACGAAGATTCTACAACCCAAGTCCCAAATTGCGCAATTCATCACTAAATATAGGAAACCCTAAAATCCTCAAAAACGCCATAATTGATAATGAACAGATAACAAAACAACCTAATTTCGCACATAAAAAAACACAATCTGAATATATAAACGAAAAGGAACATATAAAGAAATAAGACGAATCAGCTAAAACCCAGCAATAAAAAAGGAAACAAAATTAAATCTTTACACAATAACAGATCTGGAGTGAAGCAAACAATGCAAGAATCATAAATTTCACCACCAAAACAACAATCAAAATGGATAGAAATCAATCGGATTAATCACGACATAAACAAGAAATTAGTAGCGGAAATTGAAGGAGATTAAAGAATTGAAAACACAGAGATCTGAGAAACAACAAACCTCTCAATCGAAACTGTAGAGGAAGATGAGATTTTGGAGAGTGGCAAATGCGATTAATTGGGGGTTGGGTGGAGAAATTGATGATTGATCGTATTCGTGTGAGTTGTGACTTCACTGAATCCTACGGAGGTTAAAACCAGACGAATCTTTTTTGAGGTCTAGACTTTACCGCTTATATATATTTTTCACGTTTTTTTTTTTAATAAAAAAATAAAGGTGTGGCATAGTGTGAATTTTTGAATTAAGGGATAAAAAGGAAAAATATTTAAATGGATATATAAATCCCACAAGCAATTTTCTATTTCGGGGAGCCAAACAGCGCACAACCACCTTGGTTTGTGGAGAGGAAGACAATCAAAACTGTCACTTGATTGGAGTCAAAACCCTTTCAAGGGCTTCACTGTTACATTCTTTATTTAATGGAAATAATTTGTATTTTTACTTTTTTTTGTTTGAATTACTGGTTCATTTGGGTTAAGATTATAATTTGGAGTTAATTAACTAAAATAGTTCGAATTTGCAAATTTCAGATTGCAAAGGAGAATAAGTTTTTTGTATCATTTGAATTAGAAATACAAATGTAGCAAGTTTGATTTGTCAATAAAATCTAAGTCTAGTGGCTATAAATTTAGGGATGTAAAAACGGCCTTTGCCCTCCTTTTCATCAAAAAATTTAGGGATGTAAACGAGCGACGAAGCCTTATTTAAACTTGGCTTGAGTACTTGTCGAACGAGTTCGATAACTTTTTCGAGCTCGAACTTATAAACGAATCAATATATTTCAAATATATATTGATTAATTAATTTAAATTACTGTATAATCGAGCTTGAATGAACTTTAATTGAACTTTAAGTGAACTCATAAACGAGTTAAATGAATTATTCGCGAACATAATTGAGTAGAGCACGACCCAGCTCGAGCTTGGCTAGTTTAACAAACGAGTTCTAACAATCCAGCTCATACTCAATTCATTTATTAATAAATAAGTTTTGACCGATCTCGTTCATGAGCAACTTACGAGTGCTTGGGCTCACAGCCTTAGCTATGGTTAAAGCCCTGTGTATATGCTACATATAATTTGGATTTGGTTAACTACGATAGTCCTTTTTTCTTTATGTATACTTGGTGCAAAGCGAGTTACGCTGATCGGAATACCCTCCCCCCGAGCAATGTGGGACATCTTGGGTCCCTTTTAGTCACCACGCACCCTTGTGGAGCCAACACAAATGGAGCCCGAGAGGTCCCAAAGCTGTAAGCTATAAGAGGACAAAATGGGATCCCGAAACCTTAAAAATAAAAGTGTGTTGTTATACTTCGACGATATCGAGCATCCTAATAGGAATCTGAGAGGAGCCTATGGCGAAAATTGGGTTCCTTAGCGCCTTCGAAGAACGCATACTAGTCACCTATCCGCAACACTAACAGCAAAATCGTGGGTGTAAAGGAAGTTAGGCTGATCAGAATGACTTCCCAAGCCACGAGGGGGCCTCTTGGGTCCCCATTAGTCACCACTCACACCTGTGGAGCCAAACTCAACTGGCGCCTAGAAGGGTTCAGAAGTGTGAGTTATAAGTGGGCAAAATGGGTCATCGAACCTCGAAAATCAAAGTGTGTTTTTTTTTTCGACGATACTATACAGGGACTCTCGTAGCAACATGAGAGGAGTCCATGGCCAAAAATTGGGTCTTTAAGAAGTCTCCAACACCCCGTATTGCCCACCCATTCGCGAAATGGCCCCACAAGCCACCGGCGGTCCTCTTGGGTCCTTATCAATCACCACACAACTCTATAAAGCCAAAATCAACCGACGTCTTGAAGGGTCTAAAGTGTGGGTTATAATTCCGACAAAATGGGATCCGGACCTGAAAAATCACAATGTGTTATTTTTCCCGATACAACATGGGCACTCACATAGGAATGTGAGAGGAATCCAAGGCGTGATACTAGGTCTCTAAAAATTTGCATGGCCCTGTATTGGTCACCCATCCGCGAGGCCTCGAACATCGGAATTAGGTGCAAAGAAAGTTTGGCAGCTCAAAACAGTCCCACAAGACACTAGAAGGCCTCTTGGGTGCCCATTAGTCACCACGCATCCCCATGGAGCCAAACTTAATCAACGCTCGGGAGGGTTCAGAAGCGTGGGCTATAAGTGGACAAAATGGGTCCTAAAACCTCAAAAATCGAAGTGTGTATGTGTGTGTGTGTTTTTTTTTTTCTTCATGATATTGCAAGGGCACTCCCGTAGGAACATGAGATAAGCCCAGGGCAAGAAATTGGGTCTTCAAGAAGTCTCTAAGGCTCCGTACTAAACATCCATCTACGAGGCTTCAAACACCGAAGTTTGGCTACTCGGAAAGGCCCCACGAGCCACCAGGGGGCCTCATGGATCCCCACTAGTCATCATGCATCCTATTGAAAGCCAAAATCAACCGGCACACAAGAGGGTTAGACACATGGGTTAGTGGGCAAAATGGGGTCCCGGAATCTGAAAAATCGAATTGCTTTATTTTTCCACAATACTGCAAGGGCACTCCTATAAGAACTTAAGAGGAGTCCAAGACTAGAAATTGGGTCTCTAAGAAGCCTCGGAGGCCCCATACTGATCACCTATCCGCAAGGCCTCGAACACCAAAATCATGGCTGCAAAGGAAGTCTGGTCGCTCGAAATGACCCCACAAGCAAACGGGGGGCCTTTTAGATCCCTTATAGTCACCACATACCTCCGTAAAGCCAAATTCAACCGACTCCCGAGAGAGTCCAGAAGCATAGGTTAGAAGTTGGCAAACCGTCGTGGTGTTGTCCAAGTAATTTTCTAGTCAAATATTCAGTTTTGGAAAGGAAAAATATTAGAAATACTCCATTGAAAGGGTGAGGTGTCAACATTACTGCTCCTAAATATGCATATGATGCAATATGTGCACTTGTGCTGTGCGTAAAAGCATCAAACTTTGTAATTTTTTTCGTATAAAAATGGAAACGTTAATAGCCCACATGTGCTAAATCATAAATACACATGTAGAGATCCCATTTTCGTGGGCATGCAAAATGTACTAGTAATAAAGTTATGACTTCTCAAGAACCAAGTGGGATTTTTTTGAAGTTATGTTCGAAAATGTTTTCCTATATCCGATAGCTAGTAGAGATCGATAAACACCTGTATAAATTAAATTTTGCTTAGTTAGTAAGGTGCGTTGTCCTCTATATGAATTATCTTGATTATAAAAATGATTTCCCTCCTATTTAAAAAAATATATAAAAAAATGGTAGTAGTTCCCATAATAATCCCGTAATAAATTTTGTTTTGCATGGTTTGATGACGAACTTAATTAGAATATATAATTTTTTAAAATAATTTTTTTTTTATGATTGATCTAATGAACATATTTTTGCTCTATTAATCAAAAGTATTAGTAAAATTTAAAATTTGATGAATCATCAAGCTTCAATGATCCCTGTAAAAGTCAAAATGTGGACATTTTTTTGAAGTTGAAGGGAGATAAATAGTATATATAGATTCCTCTTAATTTAGTATGAGATGATTACTTGGAAGAGATCAAGAGATGTGCTTAAAACAGTTAGGACAATTATTAGGATGAGATGATTACTTGGAAGAAATCAAGATATATTTGGAACAATTGGGACAAATAATTAGTACCTTTTATTTGGACTTTGACTTTTAGTAATTAAGTACTACTCCATCTTTACGTTTTGATTCTGCAAAGTTAAAATTTTCAAGTATAATAGTAATGCTTTACAACTGAAAATAATACTTTCAAAATATGAAAGTTTTATAAATTTTCGAGTTTAAATGAGTATAATTATTAATAGTCAAAGTGTTAAATTAAGTGAAACGGAGGGAGTACCATCTATTGGAAGATGAGTACTTTGCTCTCTAGATATGATCAACTCAACAAGCACGCAATATCTAGAAATCGTTTTCTCTAATAAGATGGCAAGTGTTTTTAACCACCGATAAATTTTTTTTTCTTTGGATGATTGAACGGTGTATTACTTATAACAAAAAGCCCAATTATTGTAAAGAAAAGACCAAAAAGAGAGACGCCATCCATGTAACGCCCCTCCACGAAATTCAATGCCTTAGACAATCAGCCCCATGTTTCGCCCTCTCCGTTGCGTATGTCAGCTTCGTCACTGCTGATATCCTTTTCCATGACTATAAGTAAACTCACATGCATATTCCTACACTCTTTTGAAACTTACTTAATTAGTAGCTCACCGATCATGATTAGAAACACAAGCAAACATCTATATGCTGCCATCTTCTTTACTACTTTCTGTGTGTTGTTTTGCTTTTGCAATGCCATACCACCCATAAACAACAATGGTGTGTTACAAGGGATGTTTGTATTTGGTAGCTCGGTGGTCGACAACGGCAACAACAACAACCTGGTTACCCTAGCCAAGGCCAATTACTCGCCCTATGGGATCGACTTCCCTTTCGGTCCCACTGGCAGGTTTTCCGATGGCCAAACTGTTGCCGATTTTATTGCTGTCTTCCTTGGCCTTCTTCCTGCCCCGGCCTTTGCTGATCCTCGTACCAAAGGAGCTGCTATCATTCGTGGCGTTAATTTTGGTTCTGGTGGCTCTGGCATACTCGACGAAACTGGTATCGTGGTGGTAAAACTCTGATCTATAACTGTTTAGTTTAAGTACATATCAAAATTTTGCATTCAACAAAACGATTGTTTCCTTTTCTTTAACTAAGTTTTGTTTTTCTGGGTGATGTTATATATGGAAAATAGGGAGGCAGGATTAGCTTGAATGAGCAAATTGGAAACTTTGAGGGGGTAACCTTGCCACAGTTGGAAGCCCAACTGAGACGTGAAAGAACAACAATACTTGCCAACTATTTGTTTCTGATTGGAGCAGGAAATAATGACTACTTGTTAAATTACTTCTTATTTAACAGGACTTTGTCACCTCAATCCTTTGCTGCAAGGCTAACTTCTACTTATTCTCATCAACTCAAGGTAATATACTTGAATCCACTTGGTTTTTTTTTTTTTTTTTTTTTTGTTTGATCCTACACCCACAGGGTCATGACTGTACTTGTTGGTACCGGATTGACTCAGTAACGTAAGGGATAAAAACTTCCAACAAGCGATGTCTTTATTCTCAACACCGCACCACTTAATCAAAGCTCGTACCCAACATTTTTGTTTTTTATACGCTTTAATACTTTATTTTGGGTAACTCAATTTCATTATTTTTATGTAGAGGCTATATAACTTGGGAGCCAGGAAGTTCGTGTTGCTGTCAGTTTATCCGCTAGGATGCAGCCCAGTTGTGAGCAGGGGCCGAGGATGTGTACTGGAGCTAAACACCGTTGTTTCCATATTTTACACCCAATTGATATCTACGGTTGATCAACTAAAGCAACAAATGCCTGGTTCTGAAATTGCTGTTGTTAATTCTGTCAAGATCATCACGGACATCATAAATGGTGCAGCTTCAACAGGTGATTAATACATCCTCTGGCTTACATGTCCTCAGTACCTGGGATATAATTTCCCATTATTCTTTTCTCTTCTATGCCACTTGAAGCTCTAATTGAATGTTTCCATATGTGAGAAAAAAAGAAGTCATATGCACAACTCAATTGAATTGAATGTAGAATTGGTAATTTAAAATGAACACACCTAAATCTCACGCATTAACATGGTCAAATTTGAAAAATGCTCAAAACAATGTTCATTATTGCTTTGTTGCATAGAAAACGTAAGAAATGAGAGAGAGAGAGAGAGAGAGAGGGGAAAATATGTAATGGAACCACGAAAACAAACCACGAAAACAGTGAGTTTCAGAAAAAAAGTTAAAATAGTAGAAATGATAAAAGAAAAATTGTAACCAAAACCTACTAAATTTACCAATGCAAGACAATACACTTTATCACTAATTGGCGTTGAGCTTGTTTATAACCATTTGAGTTACTCTATCTATTGCCAATTGATTTTGGATGGAACCTCACTTGAGCTTATATACGGTCGATTGATTAAGGTTCAATATTATGAAGTTTTAACACATAACCTTTAATTTGTAATAAGAGTTTTGTGAATTTTTTCCCCCCACCCTTTACTAGTACTCCTAGTATATATGTTTGATCTCATACAATAATTTGATAAAAACTTACTTATGTGGTATGATACTGAATGGGTAATATATATGGTGATGATTTAATGAGCAGGTTTCATCAATGTGAATAGCCCTTGTTGTGAAGTGTCACAAAATGGGGCATCTTGCAAAGTAAATGGCCAAGTCTGCAAGAACAGGAACAACTATATCTATTTCGACGGCCAACATAATACAGAAGCTCTAAATGCCATCTTTGCTGCTAAGGCTTATACTTCATATGACCATGCCGAAGTTTACCCTGTTAATCTTCACACACTTGCTCGTTCTCGCCTCTAAGACCAAGGATATATACACACACGCAGATGCGTACACACAGATATATACATGAAACATTGTCAGTTTGATCAAGTCAGATCATATTACACAATACCCAGCAATCAAGTCGGATCATAATGTAATGCTACTAGCTAGTTATCCTTGATATCATCTTTTCATCTGTTTTCCTTTTTCTTCTTTGGTTTTTTTTACCTAATGGCGAAATAAGAAGAGAACTAACCGTTTTATTTTGCCTAGTAGTAATTTCTACACGACAACTCTGTATAACAAATGCACACCGAAGTTCTAGCCATTATTGATTGCATAACTATGTAACACATATTACTCCAAAGGTAGGAGTAGTAATTTATAGGTTGCCACATCAAAAATTTGTAGCTACTGCTTTTGTTGAACATCTAGATTCACAAACCAATTTGCAGCTTTATTGGTTTCTCTATAACAATGTTTGATAGTATAAACTTCTCGGCTTCACTGTAGCAACGCTAGATATGGACAACTATTTTAATTTGTTGGCAATGAGAAACTTTCTTTTTCATTTACCATGACTAAGCTAAGAGATACCTTCCAACACACAGACAAATAACTTTTTGCAAATGAAGAGAAGCCAAACTGAGAATTGAGAGTCGAATCGAACGCCTTCAGGTGGTGTATATATATTAGTACTAATCTGGCTTACAGGGGGTAAATGCATTTGAATTTTGCAGGACCTCTGTGTGTCTGTGCCAAATATATATGCCTGCAAAGATCAGTTACTGTCAACATATACATTTATGAAGACTGTCCAAGTTAATAAATGATACTCTAGACTCGTAGTAGTCAAAAGCTGCTCATGAAATAAATTCTTCATCTTCCCCCATTCCTGATCTGTCATTTCTCCCATAGCAGCTTACATGATTGATTGAGCAAGAGTGAGAGACTGTGCCACGAATTTGATTGTTTCATTTTCTTTTATTACTAGTATTGAATTCAAGGGGTCTTCAATCAAAATGGAAATTTATTACCTACGTATATGAGTTCAAGTTCAAAATAGTTGTAAAATTGTAAAAATTAACATATGATGGAAAAATGGTATTTTTCTTGGTAGCTAGTATTCCCTCACTACCAAAGTTTGAATGGCGTTCTCCCAATTTCACATACATATCAACCTCAATTATCTCCTTAAACTCGGCATGCCAATATCCCATGGTAAAATGTATTGAAACTTGAACGCATGTGTTTTCTGAGGATGATTAGAAGGTATGCCACTATACTACCTATCACGAGCTCTTAATTACTTATTTGGTTCCCCCCTAAACTCTATGACGAGTACTTTATTGTTTTTAATTTAATTTAAATTTAAAATGGGGTACATAGGTCGGTAGAAAGCGAACTTTTCATTCTATGTTATGTTTGGCTTAGTTCAGATCGTTCAATTTTGCAACTTATTTTCTTTCTCACACGTTACTATTCTTTCAGTTCAAGTCAAATCGTTTCAACTGATATGCACACACCTCATTAACATCACCGTTGGAAAAAGTACGGTAACTCTTAACCACTCAAGTATTTATGTATGTATCAGAAAGAAAGATTTGGAGTATACCACTGGTAGCATTCATTGATAGCAAATTTATTTCATTCGTTACGATTAAATTTGAGTATCACAAGGAAAAGAGTTAAAAGTTCAAAGAGCGGGAGGGCCCGCCTTATTTAATTTTTGGTTGAAAACTTTACACCCTTTAGTCCACACTGCAACCATTATATAAGCAAAGACATTTACAAGAAATATCCACCACAGTAAATCCAAACCCCAAAATATGGCAAGAAACTCACACTTACAAGCACTTATTATTGTGTGCTTCTCTACTCTCATCTTCTTCGCTTGTTGTCTCAATCTTTGCTGCACCGCGCACCACACTGGTAACGCCACCAAGGGGCGCATGTACTTGAAGGGGATGTTCGTGTTCGGAACATCCGTTGTTGATAATGGTAACAACAACTACATCAATGACACATTAAGCAAGGCTAATTACTTGCCTTATGGCGTAGATTTTCCCACTGGTCCTACTGGCAGATTTTCCAACGGCTACAATGTGGCCGACCTCATTGGTCGCCTTCTTCGCCTTCCTCTCATCCCTCCTTTCGCTTGTCCTTACACTAAGGGCCACGGAATCCTTCATGGCGTCAATTATGGCTCCGGTGGCGCTGGCATTCTCGATGACACCGGCTCCATCGCGGTAAATCCTTTTTTTTTTTT
>BSSO01005047.1:0-13618 GCA_030267885.1 Mesembryanthemum crystallinum | reverse complement strand
ATGATTTTTTTTTGACTTTGGATGCAACCAAAATTAGTTTGGTTCCAACCAAACCAATAATGTTTCCACAGCCACCGCTAAATGGTGGCCGTGGAAGAATTACCCCATTTTTAATATTAGTAACAAGGGAAGAGAATGAGATAAAATGTTGGCGAAATTTCCACGAACAATAAAATAGATGACAAAGTTGCCGAATGACTTACGGAATGCTGTTAGAACGCTAAGAGAATCGGATAGAAAGTCGGCGGAATATAAAGTTGATGTGAGAGAGTCGTCGAAGTATTTTGACGGAAATAAGACAAATAGCCACAATTGAACATTTCATGTTTTTCCCTTCAATTTCTGTTGTCAAATCTAAACCCTTTTGAAATTTGAAATGAAAATGTTTGAATTTCAAATATAATTAGTTTCAAAATTTTATTTTTTCTTTATTTTTTTTTAAAAAATTAGCCTATTCAGCCACCTTATAAGTAAAACTGTATATGGTTACACAGTGTGTATAGCTAGTATTATCCATATATCTCTAGTTATTCAATAAGTATAGGTCATCATTTTCTTGAAATTAGGAAAAATAATAATTGACCTATTTTGATGTTATTATTTGTCGCAATTATTTAGTACAAATTTCTGACTAAATGAAAAGGAAATAGAGTTAGCAATAAATAGATTAAATGATATTAACTTTTGCCAAAATGACCCAATATTCCACAATATATATATCCTAAAATACTAAAACCTAAGAGATGAGCTTCAAAAGAATCCTCACAATTTACAAAATGTTTTCTCTGACAGGTTACTTGTAAAATAATCTGGCAGAAGGGAACAAGGAGAAGAATAGAAGCTCTGAGGAATGGAATAGAAATTTTGGATCAAGGGCTTGCCTAGCTAGCTAAGCCTAAGCTAGAAATAAAATATGATTACTGTTCTCAAAAGGGTCTTTAAGGAATTTGCACTGATTCTCTTGCAATTAGAGTATTAAACATATTTTAATTAGTAAAATAATCATCATTAAATGTTCAAATTTGGTTCCCTCCTTGTTTTACCCAAAAATTAAAACAAAACAGTACTGATTTTGTTTTTCTAAAAACTCCATATGATACGGAGAACATAAAAGGAGAGGCTTGAATTAGAACTGTCAAAACAGTTTGAATTTGAGCATCCCAACAACAACTTGCTCATATAGTCTTCCTACTCTCTTGAGATTATGAAATTTCTGATTATAAAACAAAACCAGCAGCAAAGTAACTACTTCTGCTTTCATCACTTTTCTTAGCTGTTAATCCTTGTGAGAGCTTGAGCTTCATGAGTGTTAACTGACTAAGCTTACTCATGTGCTTATCGTAATCGCCACATTAAACTTTCCAGTGACAATTAACCACAAAAAGCGGCTAGGGCTTCGCATTCAGGGCCCCCTTGAATGGTGTGAAATTGTACTGTATTAGTACTACTTCACAAAGTTGAGCTGTTTTCATTATTGTGATGATCTTAATATGCTATTTCTGCTCATGGGTTGTCTAGTTTAGCTCTCCAAAGGTTGGCTATTTCTAGTAGAAAAAGCCTTTTTGAGTAGATTTTTCTTATTATCTTCCTAAAATCTCTTCCTCTGTCTTCGCTGCATAGAAATTTTTATTTAAAGTCTTATAGGGGAGAAGAGAAAGATGGAGGAGAAAAATGAGGTTGATAAGGTTGATGATGTCATATTGCCTGGATTTAGATTTCATCCTACAGATGAAGAGCTTGTTGGGTTCTACCTCAAAAGGAAGATTTTGCAGCAATCTTTGCCTATTGAGCTGATTAAGCAAGTTGACATCTACAAATATGACCCATGGGATCTTCCTAGTAAGAAACAAACCCTACTCCCTCTTTCTTTGTATACTCTCAACTACTTTCGTCTTTTCATCGAGACTATTTTCTACTTTTCTGTAAGGGTTGATTAAAAAAGTCTCTCAGTTCTGTAATGGGCACAGCTGCATACATCTTGACTTACTAATAACAATGAGATCCAAACTAAGCATGTATGGTGGTTGATATTTCTTGCGTTTTATACAACTATTCATAGTTGGTGAAGAAGGAGATCTGTTTTTAACTAGAAAAGTAAACTAAGTATGAAATAATTTCATCAATAGGGTAACAGCATGGTATGGTACAGATTCAGGTCTTTTGGATTTCGATTTTCTAAGTACCCTATATGTTTATTAGGCTAGTCAGGTGGATACTAATGATTTTCTTGTGACATGTTTTGAATGCATGATGCAGAGTTGGCAGCCACAGGAGAGAAAGAGTGGTACTTCTACTGCCCAAGAGACCGGAAATACAGAAATAGCACGAGGCCAAATAGGGTTACAGGTGCTGGGTTCTGGAAAGCCACTGGAACAGACAGGCCAATATATTCCTCTGACGGTGCCAAGTGCATAGGCTTGAAGAAGTCTCTTGTGTTCTACAGGGGCAGAGCTGCGAAAGGGATCAAAACTGACTGGATGATGCATGAGTTCCGCTTACCTTCTCTCTCTGATCCTTCCCCTCCTAAGAAGCTCTTTGATAAAGCACTCCCTATAAATGTAAGCCGTCCCTTAATTTTCCACGTTTTTTTAATTCCCTTTTCTTTATTTTTGTTGTAGTTAATCAAAAACTTTCCTCCTAATGTTTGAGAATACTTATATTCAAGCTTAATAAAAGTTCTCATCATGTTCACTAACAAGAAACCAGCCTGTTTCATAATATGTGTTCGAGTATGCCTATGTTCTTTTTGTCTTATTTTCTTTGATAAGGAAAACAGAAATCTGCAATGAAAATGGAAGGGGAAATGGAAAATGGGAAACTTTCTCCTGTAGCAAAATATTCAGTTACTCAAAAACCAAACTAAGCCTTTCACCAACTTTCTACCAACTTCTACTTCGCCCCCTCACATTTGTCCTCCACCATCCATGCTTTCTGCCCCTCCTCCTTCCCTCTGCCTTCACTTTTGACTTCTAAGAAGATGAAATGGGGCTAGCAGTAGAAACTCCAAAATATAGCTTCTATTTGTAGCTCTATTTCAACTTCATAGAAGTTAAAAGTGCAGGAGAAGGTGATGGAGGAGCTGGAATGTGAGGGGAAGAGGTACAAGTTGGTTGAAGTTTGGCCAAACGGTGACTTAATATACGTGAACAAGTGTCTCAAAGTAATTACCAGATATGTGTATCTTTTGGGCAAAACAATGATCTTGAGTTACTAGACCATCCCGTATGTGTTTTTGTGAGATGAAACTTACCTGATGAAAGTCTCTCCCTCTCACAAAAACAGGTACTTGACCTTCCAGTAATTTGAGAGGATACAAATACTTGGGCATATGTTAAACTGATCATTTACTATTTTGCAGGATTCATGGGCAATCTGTAGAATATTCAAGAAGACAAACTCCATGGCACAAAGAGCTCTTTCTCATTCTTGGGTCTCCCCATTACCAGAAAGCACTGCAATATCGGACCTATTCAATCTGGGCCCTAATATATTTGCCTCTCACCTAAGTCCAGAGAATATATCTTGCACAACAGAAGGAGGATCGACTGTCCAAGTATGCAACAATAGCATGCACAACAGCAACTCCACTGCCAGCTTCTCCACCCTTGATCAGTGTCCCCTTTACAAGAATATTGCCAACCCAACGATATCTAAGGCATCTATGATCCCAACCTCGCTCGCAGACATGTCAACTAACTTGATTTTTCCAACTATTGACATGGTCGGAATCCCGAGATCAACAGCTGAAGTCTCTTCCATGATCCTGAATCTCTCCCCTGCTAATTTCACAGGAGATGTTACTAAAGTCACAGATAATATCGACTTTGGTGGGTCACAGCACCAGTTTAGTGGATTCCCCATTAGTGCAGCTCAAAATGTGCAAGCAGAAGATCAGTTAAGGAAGGCCCAAAATCAGCAGTGGAATAACATTATCAGATCATCAATTGGGCTTCCGTTCAGTTTGCCTTCTCCAATCTCAAACTCGGGTACTTTGTCATGGGACTCGGCTCCTTGTCCTAGCGAGTTGTCAACGAGTTATTCCTCCAACAAATGCTATAGGTAGACAGAAAGAGAGATAGATCTGACTGTTAAAAGCTAGCTTCTTTTAGGTTCTTATTATGTTAGAGATGGTAGTGTAGGGGAGTACAACCGACCCCCCCTTACTCTGCCTATAGGCGGGAGTCTCTTTGAAGGCGTTGGGGTAATGTTAATGTTGATGTTGATGGTAGTGTAGGGGAAAGTTTTTAAGTAGAGTATGATGTTAGAGAGCAACTAGTTCATGTTGTCTAAAAATGCTTTTAGTTAGTTAAAACTTAGGAAGCCTGAATTTCGTTCATATGCAAGACTAGTTCAGCTTTATTGCCCTCCAATTTCTGTAATCTCTCCACCATGGATCCCAAGTGAGAAGTGTGAGGAGGAAATTTTGTATCCAGAAAAGGTAATGGCATTAGTAGATGATCTACTCAGTTTGGCACTAATTTCAATGTTATCTTAATTTGTCATTTCATCAAGCTAAAGTCCATATGCAAGAATAAGAAGCAAGACTCTAATCGAGGATCAGTCTTATGGTGATGTTCCATTATGTTTTACTTCCTAAAGGCCATTGTTCATTGGAAAAATTCCATTTTGGTGCCCTGACGTATAGCATAATATTAAACTGATGACCTCAATTTTAACTATTCCCATTTTGGTGACTTAAGATTTGATAAAAAGTTTCACTTTAATACTTGCCTCTAACTCCGTTACTTTTTCCATCAGTTTGCTCATGTGCCATGTTATATCAAGGCAACATATTAGTTTACAATGACCCTTATAATACTTTTGCCCATCAAAACTAATTTTTTCTAGTTTAAAAAAATATTCACTTTGATGATTTTGTCCACTACTTAAGGGCAATAAAGTAAATACAACTTTTTTTGTTCATTAATGTGAGTATATGTCTTCCATCATGTGTCATGTTAGCAAAACTGACGAAAAAAGTAACGGAGTTAGAGGTAAGCATTAAAGTGAAATTTTTTGTCAGATGATAGGTCACCAAAATGGGAATAGTTAAAATTGAGGTCACCAGTTTAATATTACGCTATACGTCGGGGCACCAAAATGGAATTTTTCCTTGTTCATTTATTCTGCTTAGCTCAGTTTTGTCTAGTTCAGTTCAATTTAATTCAAATCATTTAAGTTGAAATAAACTCGAAGTACTTATTCAAAGGGTGAGGTCCACTTATGATAACTTGAACTACTAACTTTATCCCCTTTTAAAAGGGTGAAGCTATCCCCACTCACCAGTCACCACCAATGAAATAGCAATAAATAATACTTGTGTTTTTATTCTTTCATCAGCTTGTTTGTTGTCTCTAATGAGACTAGTATCAATGAGGCCACCACTTAGCTCAACTTCAATAAGTGGATCTAGGCCCAACCCACAAACCCTTATTATTCATGCGTCTCATCTAATAATTCGATAACACACATCTCAAACAAGAATTTGCCTAATTCTTTTTCTTCTTTACTAATACCGCAGAGATTTCTTTTCCTCGAAATTATCTTCTTTAATCCGTATCAAGATTACAGAATATGCCAAGACAGCAACAAAGTCAAGATGGCCGAGTTGGTCTAAGGCGCCAGTTTCAGGTACTGGTCCGAAAGGGCATGGGTTCGAATCCCATTCTTGACAATAACCATTTTATCCAAATCATATTCTTCTATTTGCAAGTGACGCATGAGTGATGGGATTGATTTTATGTTGAGTGAATTATTGAAGTTAAATCCCCGAATTTCCAAATTGGTCTTTTAAGTGAACACCATTGGACAACTTGATCTTTTAAAACTTAAGTGAGTCAAGATGGGACAAAAAATGAACACTACTGGCACATTGGGCCTCAAAACCGGAATCTTAATTTTTATTGAACATAAAATCATATTTAATTCTTTTTGGGCATTTTTCTCCCATTTATCAATTATGTAATTGTTTTATTGCCTTTTTTAATTCATTTTCTCAAATTTTATTTCTTTTTCTGTATTTTCTCCATTTTCTTCCCTTTTCTTATTTCGTTTATTTTAGCTTCCTCATTCTCTCTTCTTCTAATGGTGTTATGCTATAATAATTAGAAGAAGAGAGAATGAGGGAGTTAAAAGAAAAGAAAGAAGAAAAAAGAAGAAAATGGGAGAAAAGGGAAGAAAATGGAGAAAATAGGGAAAAAGAAATAAAANTTTTTATTCAATAAAAATTAAGATTCCGGTTCTGAGTCTCAATGTGCCAATAGTGTTCATTTTTTATCCCATCTTGACTCAGTTAAGTTTTAAAAGACCAAGTTGTCGAAGGGTGCTCACTTAAAAGACCAATTTGATAATTTGGGGAATAAATAACCATTAAGCTATAACTGGGCTAATAGTGAGTAACGCCATTGCTTCAACACACATGTGACTAACTTCAATGGAACTAATTTGACTTGCAATGAGAGTTGTATATAGGCAAAATTAAACCAATTTGGTATTGTAAATGACACCCATGACAATTTGGTATTTTTAAAATCTTTGGTGATATTTGAATACATATACGCTAGTGGCATTTTAGCATTGAAAAATTAAAGTGGTCAGATTCACCCAAAAAGTGCTCCCCAAAGGAATCTTATATAGTACAGTAATATTAAATGTTTGTCATTTATTGCTAATCCCTACTCTTTCCCCCCTTTCTAATGCATTTTGTAATTTTTCTTAATTTACCTTTTCCCCTGCCCTTTTCCATTTCATTTTGGCGCACCTTGTCTTCTTTTTAGATCACTCTGACACACAACGGGAGAGAGAGTGTGGAAAGGTGAGATCTTTGGGTAGATTGAGAGCCACAAAGATCGAAACTTCAGGTTTTCGAGCTTAAATCATTCGTGTGGGTTGCATCACCTGGTTAAGAAGAGGAAGATTCGATGGGGAATCTGTCAATTAACGAATCCGGTTCCAAGGTACTTTTCAAAACCCTTAATTTTGAAATTGCATGTAATTATGTGAAAATGGTTATTGTTTACTGTTAATGGTAGATTAGGGTTGGAATTGGTTTCAATTATGAGTTTTTTAATTGAAGATGACGATTAGGATTCAAAAATGCGTGTTGAAGCCATGAGAACAATTACAAAATGCAAGATTCCCTCCGACGAGCACTTTTTGGATGAAATTGACACCACTTTAATTTTTTCAATACTCAAATGTTGCCGGCGCACACTTAATGATACTCAAACGTCACCAGAGATTTTAAATATACCAAATTGTCAAAAGTGTCATTTAAAATACCAAATTGGTTGATTAGGCGAACTATTTATGTTGTGTTCTCAAAGATTTGAAGTTGAAGGAGTGATTTTTTATCCATGGACCCCACGTGTACACGGACCCTACACCTCCACGCACTTGCACTCTGTTTCATTTAACACCCGAGAACAAATATTACAAAACATTAAAACAAATAAAGAAGGAAAATTGAAGAACTTGATGCAAGAGTTTGCTAGGCGGAAGACCTGAGATGTCAATGGTGTTTTTTCGCATGGCTCTATATGGGGGAGAGAGAGAGAGAGAGAGAGAGAGAGAGCCACAGATGTGATAAGTTACGGCTACAGCAACGACTTGCATGCATACTGTGACTTGAACATGTCCCAAGAAAATGAAAACTGTGGAATGGGGAAGTTTAAGATGAAAGTTTTCTACAACCAAAAGCATCCTTACCAATTCCACATTTTGCTTCAATGGCAAATGCAGGCGCACAAAATAGCAGCAAATCATTGTGGTTAATCAGCATTTTATTAGTAAATATCACCCAATAAGCAGCTGATTTGATCATTACACTTGCGGTGTTTGCCCTTTCGATCATTCATACATTGAAGCTCCTACAATCCATAGGCAGCTTTCCTATATCTCTAACTACAATACCACTAATGTTATGCATACAACATAGGGTAGACTTCCCAATTCCTATTCCACATACATAGTATTACAGAGAACAAAAGTTCATGACAGCAGTGCTCTTCTCTGAAACCAGCTGACAGTTAAGGGTATAAGCAGTGCCAATCATTTGAATTTACCAGAACCAGTTCTTATAAAACACCTGGCAAGAGTTTCATTGAACTAAGATTCCTCGACCGGGAAATTCCGGCAGCAAAGATTCTCCTTAAGATGTCCATTCTCTCTGCAATTATGGAGTGTTTTGATTCGTCTAGTACTGCATGTTCCTTTTCCATTAGATGCTCAAGATCCTCAAAGAACTTTGCTTTGCTCTGCAATTTCTTCAACTGCTCAAAATAAAACACAACAGTCGTGCTAAGTGTATGCTACACTTGAAGACCTCAGGGTTGAGGCATTGGGCAAGGAGAGAAAGTGTCCAAGAAATTATATCCTGCCCATTGCCCAATAGTTGCAAGCTAAAACTTAAAAAGGATGATAATAAATATATTTTACCTGAGTCTCAATAACAAAGGCCATCAAATGTTCGATCTCCTTTTCTTCCTGATCGGCCAATAACTTGGCATGAGCAGCAGCTGCACCAAGCGCTGTAGCAACTGCAGCTCTCGTTCGTAGAGCGAGAGGAATGGAATCTCCGATTGCGGATAACTTATCAATCTCTATAAAAATAAAAATAAAAAGCACAGATGACTTGGATAATAATTGATTTAGAGCATTAAACTGACAAATTACTGGGAAAAAGTAGCCTGATAAATGTTCATGTAAACCTTAGTGCTTATTCCCTCTAATTTTTACAGACTACATCTAAGGCAGTCTAATATTTGGATCAAATACCTAAAGAATGAGATGCATCCTTCATCTCTGAATCTTCTGATTGAAGGGCCCTGAAATTTTTTAGATGTGGATAGAAATTTGTTAACACATAAACACTAGAGCATTACAACAGCAAACCAGTTAATCCTGCCTTTGGCGAGGTCTGGGAGGTCTGCCACCTTAGCCCAGACTAGTGCAACTAGCAAAGAGACAGACCCATGAAAAACAATCAATAGAGCATTCTAGTGTTTAAGAAAGAAACAGTTTACCTTTCCAGTTCCATATTGAGATTGCCTGATTTACGCTCGTCTGTGGAGTTGTGGTCCTCTGAGTAGAAAATCTCCTTCACCAAAGGGTTCCCATCAGATAGAACTGAAACAGCAGCAGAAGCTGCAGTTGCTGTTATTTGTGGGCCAACCATGGTAGATATGACAGCTACCTATTAGGAAAAGTTGTCATTTTAATACAGATCAACAGAGCTGAAAGAATCACCATAGGGCATTTTCCTAGCTTTGGATCATAATGAGCTACATGGAAAATCTAATTTCCTACTTCCTATTTGTTGTGAAGTACCAGGCAGTCAGTACTCAGTAATGGTAAGACACTGGAATAAGCAGGAGCCCCAGAAGAGGCCATGCTGTGATACTTTGATAGTATGGTACAGTAAGGTGATGGCTATAGACAATTGTATACATTCAATCTTTCAAGCTTTCACCATTCTGGCACATAAGAGACAATTAACACCAAAGTATAAAGTGGTAAGCCTGTATGTATAAGCATGAATGGAGCTGGAAAATAAACTAAACTTTTCAGCAGTATAACAATGAAGTAACAATCAACAAGAATTACAATTTACGGAAATGGGCCAGTTCCAATTTCTACTGTCTCAGAAGGAATGTCATCTTATTAGGGCATTAATACTTGATTTCTCATATTCCTTAGAATTATTTTTTAGAAATCTTAACATATAAACAACGGCATTTGATTGGAAATGGCAAGAGTATGAATACTCTAGCAATATATGGAAAATTGGAAACGAAATAGTGGTAGAAGCTCTTGAAAGCGAAAGTGGCAAACCTGTTCCATCAAGGATCTACTAGGATCTAAACAATCAACGCGTTTTTTCTTTTGAGGTGGCTCTAGGCTTTCAATCTCCCCAGTGTTCTCCTTCTCCCTGTCAATAATCTCTTGATGATGATCATCTTCATCAACCTTGTTAGTTTCTTGGGTTTCACTTGAAACCTTCGGCTCTTGACCAGCATCAGCTGCATCGATAATCCCTCTAGCGGATATCTTGTCATGGGAACGCAACATGAGCTCCCCAAATGGCAACTCAACGACTCGTGAAATGCATTCGAATTTTGTCTTGGTCTGCACATTTTGGGCAACAAGTTCCCAATCATCTCCATGCTTCAAGACAGCTTCCAAAAGAAGAAGAGTTTCCGCCTCAGTCCATGCAGCTCCTTGATTAACACTGCTTTCTGTGCTTTCATTCAGCTTGAAATCATCTTTAAACTTATTTTCACCATATGTTCCCTTCTCAAAGCATTTCAAGCATATCATATATTTCTCCTGCAAGACAAATACATTCTTGTATGATATTCTTCAATAATACACAGAGCCAAATTCAAATAGTTCATGCCTTAGGCCATGGATATACTTTCTCCTAGTGTCACATCAAACTAAATCAATGTCCATATATCATCCATATCAATAGTTCATGCCTTAATCGTGAGGCACATTGTCACTGAACTACTATAGATTATGCCCATTTATCGCAAAATCAGCACTTAATACAAACATTAAGTCAAAAAAATATTACAAATAAAAAAGACAAGTATCCATAAACACAAGAAAGGGCAAGGAATACCTTAGTGCTTTCATAGTACTTAGGATCACACTTCTCCTTACAATTCCCACATGACACACCTTTCTCTTTTTCTTTCTCTTTCTCTCTCTCCAATTCCCCATAAACATCCGAATAAGAAGCCAAAGGCGGCAACTTGAACCCATTATCAACCACTCCACCACCAGCACCACCACTACCTCCTCTGCCATCGCTCCCCGTCACCGGTGGGGGCACAATTAATTGCTTGTAAGAATTCGGTATCGCCACGACCCGTATCCCAATCGGAGCCCCTTCCTCAACCCTAACCTTCGGACCCTCATCCTCCTTCTCCGTCGGCTCCGGCTCCGAGGTCGAAGCACCAAAATTGATCAAACCCCACTTATCAAGAAAATTAAACACTTTTCGAAGAACACAAACATCTCCGACGAGGGATTTACGGACCTCGGTGAAGGCGAGCCTTCGAGAAGGATCCTCCCTGTACTTGGAGATGATGAAATCCCGATACTCCTTGTAGATTTTGGGGGTTCTTGTGAAGGAACTCCCATCGAAGAACTCTCTCAGTTCCGCCCTCTCCGTTTCGTGAATTGAATCCCACGAGAACCAACCTGCAAAACCAATTAAAGAAGATCAAATTAGGCGTGTTTCGCAGTTGAAGAAAGAGCAAATCTTGGGGAGAATGTAGGAAAGGCGAAACTTAGGGTTAGGGTTTAATGAGGGGAGAGAGAGAGAGTACATGAGTGACCAGGGATAGTGTAGAGGTCGAGTTCAACGTCAATGGCAGCGGGAAAAGAAGAAGATTTAAAATAAGGCGGAGGATGATAATGAGAATGCGAATGAGAATGAGGATGAGAGAGAGAATGTGGAGGAGGAAGACGATCTGTGTTTGTCTCCATGATTAACCCCGCCTACAAAGGGGACGGAATTTTAACTAGTACTTGTACTACTAGTGGTTATTTTTAGTTGTCTAGTGGGTCAAGTGTTTCGCTTTTACAAGTTTGAAACCTTGCTTTATCAACCAAATTTGGGTTTACTTTTTTCAATTTAGGGTCCGCTTGGATTGGAGGAAAAAATTAGAGGGGTAATGGAGGAAGTCAAAGGACGAAAGTAAAAATTGGAGGTGGCGGTGGAGGGAAAGTTATGGTGGAAAAAAGAGTTGAGAAAGAATGTAGGGGGAAAAAAAATTACCCACCACCCCTAGGTAAAATATTCCCCCTATATCATTCCTCTTCCTCCTTATCTCACCATAATTTTTCCCCCACCAGGCCACAACCACCTCCAACCTTTACTTTTGTCCTTTAATATCCTCCATTACCTTCGTAATTTTTCGTACCAATTATTGTTATGGGCTCCTCCCACGTTCCTATAAGGGTGCCATTTGATATTGTGAAAAAATGACATACTTTTATTTTTGCGAGTTGTATGACCCCGTTTTGCCCACTTATAACCCACGGTTTTGGACCCTCTTGGACGCCGATTGACCTTGACTCCACCGACATGCGTGGGACTTAACGGGACCCAAGATGCCCCCTCGTGGTTCGTAGGGCCTTTTTGAGTAGCCTAACTCTCTTTACACAATGATTTTCCTGTTCATGGCCTTGTCAATTGATGACTAGTATGGGGCCTCCAAAGGCTCTTAGGGTTCCATTTTCTGACCCTTTACTCCTCCCATGTCCTCATGGAGATGCCTTTATGATATCGTGGAGATGCCCACGGTTTTGGACCCTCCCAGACACTGGTTGACTTTGACTCTACCAAGATGCATGGTGATTTAGGGAGATCTAAGAGGCCCCCTCGTGGTTCGTGAGGCCTTTATGAGCAGCCCAACTCTCTTTACACCAATGAATTTCACATTAGGGTCTCGTCAATTGGTGACTAATACGGGGCCTCCAAAGGCTCTTAGGGTCCCGTTTTATGACCCTTGGCTCTTCCTACGCCCTCATGGCGGTGCGCTTACGATATCGTGGAAAAATGACGCACTTTCATTTTTTAAGTTTCAAAACCTCGTTTTGCATACTTATAACCCACAGTTTTGGACCCT
This sequence comes from Mesembryanthemum crystallinum, assembly GCA_030267885.1. Taxonomy (NCBI): domain Eukaryota; kingdom Viridiplantae; phylum Streptophyta; class Magnoliopsida; order Caryophyllales; family Aizoaceae; genus Mesembryanthemum; species Mesembryanthemum crystallinum. Next base: position 977 of record BSSO01005047.1, on the reverse strand, counting down.
CGTGAGCACCAATTGACTTTTGCTCCAATGAGATGCATGGTGACTTAGGGGGACCAAGAGGCCCCCACGTGATTTGTGGGGCCTTTCCAAGTAGGCTAACTCTCTTAGCATAAGTTCGATTTTGGCATTCAAGGCCTTGTCAATTGGTGACTAGTACGGGGCCTGCGAAGGCACGTAGGGTCCATATTTTGGCCCATGGCTCCTCCCACGTCCCTATGTGGTGCCCAGGTGACATCGTGAAAAAATATGGCACACTTTAATTTTTTAGGTTTCAGGACCCCATTTTGCCCACTTATAACCCACGGTTTTGCACCCTCTCGGGCGCCGGTTAACCTTGGCTCCACCGAGATTTGTGGTGACTTAGGGGGTCCAAAAGGCCCCTTCGTGGTTTGTGGGGCCTTTCGGAGTAGCCTAACTCTCTTTCCACCAATGATTTTCACGTTTAAGACCTCGTCAATTCGTGACTATTATGGGGCCTTCAAAGGCTCGTAGGGTCCCCTTTTTCTGGCCCCTGATTCCTCCTACTTCTTTATGGCGGTGCCTTTGTGATATCGAGGTAACATGACGCACTTTCATTTTTGAGGTTCCAAGACCCCGTTTTGCCTATTTATAGCCCACGGTTTTGGACCCTTTCGAGCACCGATTGCCTTTGGCTCTAACAAGATGTATGGTGAATTAGGGGGACCTAAGAGACTCACACGTGGTTCGTGGGGCCTTTCTGAGTAGGCTAACTCTCTTTACGTAAGTCCGATTTTGGCGTTCAAGGCCTTCGACGGTTTTCGACCCCTTGATCTACTCTTTTTCTCCCTCTCTCTTATATCACAATCAAGATATTTCATAAAGTCATAAAGCAAGCGCGTTTTCATAACATTTTTCATTCCTGAAAATTTGTGTTGAATTGTAACCGTAACCTTTATCGAACAAATAGAGTAGTTTAATTTTCCGAAGATATTACTCCCTCCGTTTCAATATAATGT
>BSSO01005046.1:0-13618 GCA_030267885.1 Mesembryanthemum crystallinum | reverse complement strand
GTTTCCACGTAAAAATTGCTTGTCTTGCTTATTGTCTCATTTTAATTCCTTTGATTATTTTTGTGAGTGTTTGAGAGATCACAAAAACCCGATTGTCGATCCTAACAGGGACAGTTGCACATGGATTTGTAGTTAATTGTTTTATTTCTTAGGACTATCACGAAGGGGCGGACTCTAAACTCTAAAGAGAGTTACTGAGGCTCCGTTTGGTAGGACGGAAAATATTTTCGTGGAAAACTATTTTCCGATTTTCCGATTTTTGGTTTCAATTGAAAGCAAAATGATTTTCCAATGAAATGAGTTTTCCACCAAAGGAAGGAAAATGTTTTCCTTTTCACTACAAGAGAAATGCATTTTCCAAATGTGATCTCCCTCTACATAACACGTTCATTTCCCCTTCTCTCTCCTCATCCCTCTCTTTCTCTCTCCTCTCTCTTCCTACTTTCTCTCTCCTTCACGAGAACACTTCTATTTCTCTCTCTACTTTTTCTCTCTCCTCATTCCTTTTATAAGTTTGTTGTCATCTTTTCTTTCCCCTCTCTCTCTCTTCCCTCTCATCTTTTTTTTCCTTTGTTTTATGGTCATGTTTTCTCTCTCCTCTCTGTCTCCTAAAAAATTGCTCAATTAATTCCAGTTTTCAGCCACTACTTTTATATATATATATGGACCCTAGACACTAATCATTCAACTACAAAGGATAGATTCATAAGTTTTCTGATTTTTCCAAAAACATGTAAACCAAACAATGAAAAATTGGATGAGAAATTTAATTTTCATTGAAAATATTTTCTGTCCTACTAAACGGAGCCTGGACATCTTTAGTAAAGCATCCTTCACATTTTCGTTCTGGTACAGCCAATTGTAAATTGTAACCTTTGTGAACGATTCCAAAGGTAGTAAGTGCTTAGCTTGTTAGAAGTTTAAGCTTTTCTCATCCTCCTAAAACCTTTAATTAGGGAGGTGGAGGTGAAGGGGATAGATTTGAGAGAGACACTAAAGCTTTTTAACAAGTTAAGCCAAACACGTAGGTAGCAATTAAAAGCGAGGTCTTCTAGCATCCCTAACCACACTAATTTCCTACAACTGACCTAGAATTACAGCCTTCCCTAAAATAAGGGCCTTGCTAATCGTTAGAAATGGTTCTGGATTCTGTCTTGAACAGAATAGAAGAGAACCGCCATGGCAACAAAATAATATGGCGAAACTACAGCTAAAATCCGATAAGTAGATTGTCAGAGTAGCCATCTGTTACATCCTTTTTTTAGGTGCTGCATTCTGCGCAGGTAGTTGAAAAAGTCATTTCCAGTAATGCATAATAGCACCTCTTTATCTTCTTCTCACACCATTCACATGAACTACCAGACAACTTTTCTCTACATCTCCCACCATCAAATCTTGATTTCTCATTTCTATTTCTATGTTTCAATTGGTTTGCAGCTAACGGTTTTTATCACCGACAACAGGCAACGCAGCCACCACTTCCACACATAACTTATGCTTCTCCTTGGACTCCTTGGTCTCCCTTTGAATCCTCGTTTTCTGTCAAGCCTCGAATCTTCACATCATAGTAAACCTCTTCAACTCTTTTTAGGTCATATTTCATACCTGCAGTAAGAAAAAGTCATGCTTGTAAGTTGGAAGGGCAAGATTTTTGTTGAAAATTGAATATTAAGAAAGAAGATTAACCAACCATCAAATTTCTTGCGCAAAAAGTCATTACGAAGATTTAGCATCCTGAAGGCCGCATGAAGATCAGTTAAAAAGTTCAACACCTTCCTTGGACAATCATAGTCTCCATAGGTCACCCGATTCACCACATACCTAGGCTGCAGCAAAAGAATTAAGCTATAAGGCTAACTATGGCCATCTTCCATTAATGCAGGTAGATCATCTCAATGTCTTCTAGGTCATTATCGTGCCTTATTCAAAATGCAGATGCATCTAACAATCACAAGAGCTTTTTTTTTATTGCTAGTCAAGAGAGAATAACAATCACAAGAGCTAATACCAGCATACCACATACAAACTACAGTCACTAATTAATCAAAGCTGAGATATAGCAGTGTTGAACATCATTGAACTAAACAGTGATTATAGGTAACAAAGCCAGATTGACAATGAACAACACAGTGCAATCATGAAGCATTATTCAGTAGAATTTTTCTTTTCTAATTCTAACCAACACTATGTGCAGAATTAACCACCATCATACAAATCTCATCAACTAAAACAATGAAATCCCCACAGATAAAAATATTACCAGTTCATTGGACATGAAGCAAATTCCTGCAAAAAGGATATCTAACATCAGTATATATACCAATTACTATGTATGCCAAAAGGCAACAACATAAACAAGCATGGCCCTATTACTAAGTAGGCAAATTTTTTGAACATGAATAGAGGGGAAATGATGCTAATAGGTTTAACTATTAAACTATTACAGGAGGAAAACAAATACTAGCAAACTGCTTTTACATCTCAGTTTTGTTTCTAGTGATTAATTTGTTCACTGATGGCTATTTCGCAACAAATATTGTCGTTAGCTAGGTCCTTAATCTTCTTCAAATCACGATTCAATATTGGAGATCAATTCATGAACTTTTAAAGGCAAAATTTACCGAAGCCAGTCTAGCTTCCACATGCTTCTGTTGGTTTTTGTGCCACTGTTTGAGTTCTCATTTGGTGCAAAAGGGGGGGGGGGGAATTCTAGATTCTTACATATGAATTATGTAGAGCCTGGGCTCGCCTTGGAACAGATTACACCATAACCAAACCAAGCCCGGGCTTAGCTTCTCTTCCATATAACATCTATTTTGGTGGAGCGAAGCATCAGGAATCTCTATAAAGATAACTTATATCTTCAATTAATTAAACTGACTCCTATAAACTAGCCTTTGACTAGCCATCTTATTTGAACACATAAAACTTCATCATTTCCCTCTGTTGATTTGTAGCAACTGTTCTTATTTTGATATTCTGTGTTTTGTACTCAAAGGTTCTGCTTTGTCTTGATGAGCTTTTGATGATATCATGATTTTTACCAATACCATGATTTAGTAGTAGTTAACGCATTTGTTCTCAATCTGTTTCATGATAAGTCCTAATTTTTAAGATGACACACTTTGTTATCTTGACCTTTTGAGACAAACCCAACAGGTTGATCCATATAAATTTCTTCTTCTAGTTCTTCATTTAAGAACACGGTCTTAACATCCATTTGGGACAACTCCAAGTCCAAACGAGTAACCAAGGCTAGAAGTGAACGAGAGAGAATGTCTCTTAAAATTCTATACCCTCTATTAGGGTTAACCCTTCGCCAATAAATGGGCCTTAAATTTCTCAATTGATCCATCAGCCCTAACATTGCAAGTTGCATGGCTGTGCAAGAGGCGATTTGGCTAAGAGGATTCATGCAGGACCTTAATATTACCTCTAAAGCCAATGAGCCATTTGAGATGTGTGATAAAGCTTGGTACAATTCAATATGCACAAGATCCTAAATTTCATCTTAGGACCAAGCATATCATAAGATGGCCAGTCAAAGGCTAAATTACAGGAGTCAGTTTTATTAACTAAAGATATAAGTCATCTTGTAGAGAGTCCTAGTAACATATTGACTCTTATTATGATTAGGCTGGGACACTAACTTCCTTAATAACTCTCCATACATGTGTTGTACTGATTGGGAAAAGATGCATATTCATCCTTTAGACCCCTAGATCTAAGCAATAACATTGATAAGAAAAGGTGGCGGCCACACCCTATCCACTCAACAGAGATAATTTTTGTAATGAGAGAGAGAGAGAGAGAGAGAGAGAGAGAGAGGGAGGGAGAGAGAGGGAGGGAGGGAGGGAGGGAGGGAGGGAGGGGGAGAGATTGTTAAACGCAATATGTTTCATATATCTTTCAAAAAGAGGTGCCACACGAAGACAATATCTAATGCAATAATATCCATATGTGAGACAAAAGTCTTAGTTACTCACCTACGAGATAATCTTCAACGTCCAGACCAAAATCAGGCGTATTCACTGCATAATCACAATACACAAGTCTAACAATGAGCATCCAATAGCTTATTGGCTGGACGGCTGGCATGAATATAGCAAGTTATCATAGCCATTAGACCAACAAAGCATGTTGGAAAATTAATAATTGTAAATGAGAAAGCAAGTTGATTAATATCTTTGATATGAGAATGCAATAAGATTAAATCGAGTACAAGCAAGGCCAAGCCAGGTTGAAAAGACCTATATATCACATCAAAGGGGAAATGATTTGTTACTAACGGGTAATGATTGCATTACCAACAATACTCGGAACACAAAATATTATATCAGGCGCTTAGTCTATGACATGGTACTGGTAAGCCAAACATTGGTACTAACGACCAAAAACTAGTATCACTTTTTTGTTTACCCAATACTACTCTAGTACTGTTTTTTGCTTATACAGTACTGATTTTTGTTTATCCAGTACTTGCCTATATATCAGGCGGCCAGATAAGAGAATGATTGTACTTGGAATTATTAAAAAATATATTTTGTTCTGCCTCAAAATATGAAAAATATGACTCCAGCTAACTCCAAACGTACCACCAACAACATGAACTTCCCTTGTTGCACACTTGCTAATGTGAGTAAATTTACCTTGTCTCATGCCTATCCCAATAAGATGCTTTCCCGAATTTGTAATCGCATACGTGTAAACTTCGCATACTACCCCTGCCTTTTGTCCCAACTAACCCAACAAGTATCTATTGCTACTTGCCTAAACACAAATTAGAGACAATTTTAACAGATATGCATAAATGCATTTTCTTAAGTTTTGGCCAAACCTAGACTAGGATTCTTTTGGGAAAATCAAGTATATTAAACAAGATCTAGATTCAAGATTACAATAGCATAACAAGATATAACAACTTAAAAGTTAACATAAGACATACATCCAAGCTTTTCCTGGGCTTCGGGATGCAAAAGGAGACTTCCAGTCTCCAACCAGTGCATGAAGGCGTGCAACGAGACCACCGACTGAGTTTCACTCTTCCAATCATTGTGATACCTGGATATGAAGAAAAGTTATTTAAACAACAAAGCATGCCAAATCCCTACCTAAAAAAGATGTATTGCAACTACATTTCTTATACCGATAGTACTGGTCGGGGCGCTCTCGGACAATCTCCGCAAGCTTATTGAAAAGCTCCTTAAGTACACCAGTTTGCGATTTAGCCTTCTCTAGGACATCTATTTTAGTAAGTAAAAAAGAACCAACAAAGTAAGAACAATTTGATCAACCCCATCTATGAGAACAAAATTCAGCTTAATATGAAACCAATTTAGAGGTGTATGGATCAATTCAAACATTTTAAAATCATTGCATTGAAAGCAGATTTTCTTTGGGTTACATAGGTTCATGAGAGGTATATGCATCAATAGGCTTTTTGGAACATAGAACTGTCAAGCTTGAAGCTATGAAGGCTCATGTATGTGTGCAGGTAACAAATGGAGTGACGCATTGGTTTGCCTCTTCTCATCCTCCTTTCAGTGCCAACCCCACAAATTCCCTGTTTCCCCCTGACTACTGTTAAGCCTTAAGCTAAGCTCGTATGTGGTAGGAATGGTTACCCAAAGCATAGTTTCATATCTTGGTCGATCAATGTGTCCGTAGAGGTTGTTTACTAGAGACAGACTCATACACAGAGATTCGTCTACTGATTCAATATCCAGAAGATCATGCTTTACCGCCTCCTCCCAATGCACAGCTGCTATGGAGTGCAGTCACAAGTTTGTTACAGATTTTTTCTGCTATAAAATCTAAAAACAAAGCAACTATCACAGCTTGTATCTATCACATTTGGATCACCGACCACCAGTAACCATGTACTAACACTTAGACACAAAAGTCCTCTTCTTGGCAACATTGCGGCCAAATCATCTACTAGTACACAATTCAGCTTATTACTATCCAGAATATTAGGGAAACCAACCGGAATCAAGTTTATTGCAGCAAAATAAGCATTCTTCCTGGTTTGACAACCAAGGTCAAGCATTCACTGTGTTCGTTCTTAGTTCTAGTTGTGAGCTGGCAATTGAATACGCTATACAAGCTCACATTGCACTAAACAATTTTGAAAAATAATATAAAATTCAAAAGGGGAAAAAAGTTAGTTCCAATGAGCCAATATTGAGTATTTCTTTGATTTTGATATCTTTTGTAGACTGTCATATGGCATTCAATCAATGAATTCATCCTTACATATGGAAAAAAAAAATATTGGTTACCAGCAATAGGGCAGGACTATTTGTTAAATTTTGAGAGTATGTTTTTTCAGATGTTTCTTGTTCTGTTTCAGTTTCACTTGTAATTTTTACTAGAACGCTATTTTTTTTTGTTGGCAAAAACAGTCATTATATTTCACCAAAAAGAAGATATACAACTCTATAATATGAACAAAACTATACAAGCTCACATTACTATCAGAATGCTATGAAAACCAATGAAATTCAAGCTTGCTGCAGAAAAATAGGTATATTCTTCCTGATATGATTACCAAGGTGACGCGTTAGTTAATTACTTGTTCTGTTTCAGTTCTAATTGTGTTTTTTTGCTCTAGAGCATGTGAATATATGAACAAAATTCTGGAAATTGACTACTACTATACAAGCTCAAATTGCACTATGAAGAAAATCCAAATGAACAAAATCATGAGTGTACCAGCAATAGGACGAGACTGATGAACACGAAGCAGATTAGCATGCATAATTCGGCTAGCAGACTCAATCTCAACAGCGACATTTCGAATTCGCTCTCGAAGGTTGCCAGAATCGTCGAGCTGGGCACGAAAGGTCTCGAACTGGGTCTCGATTGCACCGTCCAAAGGAGCGGCAGCCATTGGAGCTGTGTAAGAGGAAGAAGAAGAAGAAGAAGAAGAAGAAGAAGGTGTAGATAGAAAGCGAATGGTAAGGTTTGATGTTGTGTGAAGAGGAGAGAGAAAGAGGGGAAGAATGGGAAGGGAAATGGGAAGGGGTTTTGGGGAAGTGCTAGGGTTTAACTTCACTACTACTGTTGTGTAAGCAGTTCGAAATGCTTTCATTGTTGAGAATTATGGCACTTGGGTGGCCTTTCGCATCCATCTGGAACACTAGTAGTGCTAGTGCTACTAAGCCAACAAAACTCCCCACTCAAAAAAAAAAAAAAAAAGGTGAAAATAAACATGAATAATTTCAAATTTGTCCCTACTTTAATAAATAATTTTGAATTTTCCTTGCTTCTCGTGAAAACCTGAAATTTTGACATTCACGGAAGAAATTCAAATGTTAGAAATTTTACCCCCGAATTACCACATTGGTCTTTTAAGTGAACACCTGGAAACAATTTAGTCTTTTAAAATTTAAGTGAGTCAAGATGGGATTAAAAAACTACACTTTTGGTACATTGGGACCCAAAACCGGAATCTTAGCTGAAAAACAATTAAAAATGATTTTTAATTCATTTTGGACATTTTTCTCCATTTTCTTAATTATGTTTATGCTTTCTTCCATTTTTTTTCCTTTTTTAGGCTTTCTTCCTTTTTTTCTATTTTCTTTTATTTTTCTTTCTTCTTTTTCACCTTTCTTTTCCTTTTATTTCCTCTCTCCTCTCTCTTCTCACCACCCCCTGCACCCCTCACCCAACAAATACTCCATCCAGCCATTCACTCCTTATTCCCACCCATGCTTGCTATTCTCCCTCCTCACCTTTGCCCCCCCCCCCCCCCCCACAAACCTTTAAATTTCACAAAGATTAGTTGCAATATGAGTTATATAACCACACTACTACAGTTTGCCACCATTGATCTTTGCCATTGCCGCACTACAGATCAAAACAATTTCACAACAAACTCACCAAACTTCATCACAAACGACTACTCAAATTCAATCAAAAACTCAAGATAGAGAAAATGAGTGTAGGGGGTGGTGAGAGGAGATAGAGGAAAGAGGAAATAAATGGAAAACAAAGGAGAAAAAGAAGATAGGGAAAAGAAAGAAAATGGAAGAAAAAGGAAGAAAGCCTAGAAAGGGGGAAAATGAAAGAAAACATAAATGTAATTAAGAAAATGGAGAAAAATATCCAAAATGAATTAAAAATCATTTTTAATTGATTTTCAGCTAAGATTTCGGTTTTGGGTCCCAATGTGCCAAAAGTGTACTCCCTCTATCCCATAATTAGCTTTCATAAAGTGGGATGACACAAGATTTTAGGAGTGTGTTATTAGACTTTGATTTGCCTTTGTGATTGGAGAGAGAGTATATTTTTTTAATTTATTTGTGAGTTAGTGAAGGGTATTGTAGGAAAATAAGGGGGTTTTATGGTTTTTGAAAGCTAATTTTGGGACAAAGAGTTGGTTGTTTATGAAAGCTAATTACGAGACGGAGAGAGTTTTTTTTTTTTTAATCCCATCTTGACTCACTTAAATTTTCAAAGACCAAGTTGTCCACAGGTGTTCACTTAAAAGACCAATTTGATAATTCGGGGGAAATTTTACAGATTTAATCACAGAATTTTCAGACTCACTCAAGAATAGTTTAAAGGGGGACATTGTTAACTTTTTGTCAGATAGTAAGATAAGTGGTAATATGTTGCGGAAGCATCCAATTACCCGAAACAACTACGGGAACAGCACATGGAACAGTTCTCCGCAGATGATGAGTTACTTGAGATTACTTAGGCGGTAAGGAGTGTGATAAGCTGGCAATTCTGGTCGTGGACTTGGGCTGAATTCTAGTAGAGTTAGGAGTGTTTTATTCAGTTTTCTTATTATGATAGGATTTAGTTAGGGTAAAATAAATCCGATTTGTCAACTTTTCTATAGCCACTATGGCTTTTATGTTAGCTTCCAAATTCAAGTAGGAGATCATTTTATTTTCAGATTTTATTTGGATAGTGTGCATTCACAATGGTGGTCTAAAGAGATAGAGTTTTCATATAATGAGAAGTCTGAAGAATTTAAAGCCAATATGGTAGGAAGAAGTTTGAAGGATCTGAAACAGAGTCTTTCCTACCACATAATCCATTTCAAACTAATATTGTGAAATTAGAGAGCCCCAATGGCTAAATATTTATTTAATGTTGGTCCCACGAGTTAAAGCTTGGCAAAATAGAGCATGCAAAATGCAACGATCGAAATCTGAATTCAATTTTTTATTGAATAATATTCTGATTCAAATTCAAATTCTAGTTGAATATATAAAATACCAAAAGTATAAATTAGAATTTAATTCTTTAATTTTTTTTGTAGTCAGTCTCATTCTCTTAAGTTATAGCTGTTTTACACTTTCTACGATAACTTCCTCCTTTGAGATCATAGTCATAGAGTTTGTTACAAGCATCATATGGATGAAACTAATTACAGCATTTGCAAAAAAGATCCATGTTAGAAATATACTCTGATGCCAAAAAAACCAGCTACCATATTAATCTTTCTTAGTTTAAACTTAATCTTTAGCTCCTTAAAAATAATTTCCAAGCTCTTGCAATCCCAAAAAATATTTGTAAACTGAGTATTTGGGAGATCCTTCGTATTCTGCATATCAACTTAATACTTTGCAATCAAAATTGATGAGAAGGGAAGTGAATAAAATAAAAAGTGAATGAAATGCTGATCAGGCAAAATTTGAAGAGTAAAATTTGAGAAATTTGAAGTTACATCTTTTTTTTTTTTTTTTTTAAAGAATAGGTTTACTAATATTATTCATCCACTCGCGGAAAAAATCAATTCAGAATCTGGTTACAAGTAGGGGATAGTCAACCCAGTTCTCACAAAGACCTATTCTATCTGATATAACAACACTGAAAACAAGAGTATAGCCAACTACAGCAGCATATGACTTGCAGTAGGATCCCTATCAAGAATTCTAACACTAACATTGTATTTTATAACTCTGACTACAGCTTCATGGCTTCTTTTTCTGTCTTTAAATATCCTTGCATTCCTTTCTTGCCACATTTCTGCTATGGTTGCAATTAGAGTGGTTCTCTCTCATCTCTTCACAATGTTTTTGCCTTTGACCTGATTGGCAAACCAGTTGACCTCCCTTTTGCAGCTCCAACCACTTCTACATATGCCCATCCATCTCAACATTTTACCCCATACTTCAGCAGAGTAAGGACAATAAAAAAATAAGTGGTTATGACTTTCATCATTATAGCAGCCTAACACACATTTCTTGGGTAATTGGAACTCTCTTTTTTGCATTTGGTCAATTATATCCAATTTGGTACATAAGCATCCACATATTAAGAGTCGGTATAGGTATTGCAGCAGGTTCCCATATCATTTTATGGGGTTTCCAAGGAGTACTGGTATCTCTCATAAGGTCATAGCTTATACCTACTATGAACTTCCCCCTAGTGTTGACACTTTTGCAGGGCAATTTTAGCATTATCAATGCTACCAGTGGTGTTTATTAGCTCGTTTCTGACCTTGATGATGCTTTTCCATAGCCAAGAATCCCCTTGTTTACTCTGAGCATGCCATATGTCTTGGTGTTGCAGTGGTACTCTCTATTCCACTTTGCCCATAGAGAGTTTTGTTGGCCATCCAGCTTCCAAACCCATTTGAGCATCACTGCCCTATTCCAACTCAGAATTTCTTTAACACCAACCCCTCATTCTTTCTTAGGTTTTTCCATACTACTCCAACTAGCCCAGCAAACTCTTTTCTTCCCCTCTGCTCCACCTCGGAAAAATTGTCTACATATCTTCTTTATTTCTCTACTTGCTTAGAGAGGACAAAAATTGCACTCCAATATGATTAGATGCCAAAGACCACAGTGTTGATAAGTTGCAGCTTGCCTGCATGGGAGAGAATGCAGTTTGGTCAATGTTGTATCTTCATCTTGATTTTCTCAAGTAGAGGTCTGCAAAGCTTTGAATGAGCCTGGAAGAGTTGAGAGGTACTCCCAAATATATAAATGGTAGTTTTCCTTCCACAAAGCCAGTACTAGCAATGATATAGTTGCTTCTCCCTCTGAGTTACACCACCAAAGTACACATTAGTTTTTTGAGGATTAGGTTTGAGTCCAAACACCTCACCAAACTCATTGAGACACTTAGCTACGTACAGCTTCCATAGACTTCTTATCTCCTCTAGAGAAAATGAGTAAGTCATCAGCACATGAAAGCTGGTTGAGATTAGTTTTCACACATTTGGGGTGGCTTTTAAATTGTTTGCTAGCTTTTGCTCTCTTCAACATTCTAGTTAAATACTCCATGCCCAAAACAAGAGATAAAGGGGAGATGGGATCCCCTTGTCTCAGCTCTCTCTCACTTTTGAAGTACCCATGAGGAGTACCATTCATACAAATAGAGAAAATACCATAGGCAAAAGCCAAAAGATCTTTTTACTCTAGAGAGAGGGAGGAGAAAAAAAACTCTCCTTTCTCTCTCTAGAAAACATAGCACAATCTTCAAATTTAAAACCCTATTTCTCTCCAGCCGCCACCCTCATATTCACTAATTAACCCCTTTTTTTGAGCTTTATTGTTGTTTTTCAACCCATAATGATTTCGTTCAGCAGCTAAGCCACTTCTGGATTTCATTGAGTTAATCGATCTCTGAGAGTAAGCCACTCTGTGAGGAGATCTTTGTCTCAGTGAGGTCGGGGTTTTGAGAGGATGACCGCTTCTAGCAATTGGTAGTCATCTTTCTTTTCGCCTTTCCCCGGTGTGCTTTGCCGTCGTTAGCTGTCTACTCAATCATCCCGTGATTCATGACCATCCGCGCCGGTGATCGTAACTTCTCGCCGAGGCTTTTTCACACCTCGCTTTTCTTCTTCGCCTATGCTTTGCCGCTCAACCTCTTCTTTCTTTCTTCGATCTACTCTCCGAGCACCGGCCTAAGGCCTGAGCCACTTCTTCCGTCTTCTCGATGGTTGTCGCTGGTGGAGGAGGCAATGATGATTTCGGTTTGCTGCCTGTTGATAGAGGAGGAGGGCAGATCGGTGGCTATGGAGGAAGAAGCGATCGATGTGTTTTTCGTCAGAAGTTTCTTGATCTGGTTTTAGCGGTTGGGTGACCAATTTTTGGTCTTTGTTGATTGAGTTGGTGTTTTGATTTATCCTTCTTTTGTAGGAGCCAGTCATTTGTAGTCATATTATTTCAGCAGATCTATCAATTTCTAGTTTTTTCTTTTGCCTAGTTTTGTTTTAGTTTTGGTTCTTTCGATCGATTTATTTCGGTCCGTTCTTCACCAGTCTGTTGGTGATTAACATTTAGAATTGCCCTCTTAGTATTTAGAAGGCAATCCTGGTTATCTTGCCTTTTCAAAAAAAAAAAAAAAAGAAGTGAAAATACCATAGGCAATCGTTGCCTCTTCTAAAAATTTCCAGCTCAAAGTATCATAGGTGTGCTGCTGCATCTTCCCAGTGCTGAAAAACTCACCCACTACTTTGCAAAAATCTCTCCCAATAATGTTCCACGTCTTCTTAAAGAAGACTGATGTAAATCCATCAAGGCCTGGGGTGTAACACCCCGGTTTTATAGAAATAAAATACATAAAAATCGAGCCGAAAATCCGGCAGAGTTTCGTTTGAAAATAAACCAAACCGGCCTTAAAGGCTTAAATAAAAACCTATTTCAATAAAACAAATTTTATATCCAAACCAACCAACCAAGATCCAGCTAATACCCAGGGCGTTACCGCCACACTCAACTCACGGAGAGGAGTGTAAGGCTCTTCAGCTAATCATAATTTAAGTTACTCAAGTGATTCTAGTGATTACCTAAATAATTACAATCTGAACATGAATTAACAAAGCTAAACACAACTAAATAACGTAAAATACGTATAGACTAAGTCAACGTCCTCACTTGTTCCCATCCCAACATGATCTTTACCTGTGAAAAACAAAAATATTTATAACACGTTAGCCGAAACTATGTAACCACTATTCCACCTTGTCAAAATAACCGTTAGAAATTCATTTATAAAATGAGGATGAGAGGGAATATCGTAAAATCATTTGTAAAGCCGTTTCATGCCATGCATATATACTCATAATTAGATCTCAATAAGATTTATAATAGTATAAGTAATTCATAAATCAACTCAAATAGCTTGTTAAACTCGATAATACTTAACTCATAACTTTGAAAACTGAAACGTGAATAATAATTGATTTCTATTGAAATACCTTTATACCCAAAGAATAACATGAACTCATAACTTTGAATTCTCAAAACTCATAATGAAATTTAAAGTTTTCATTTCTTCTTTCTTTACTTGGCACAAGGGAGTATAGGTCCTAGGGCCGCCACTTTTGGGGGCATTTAAACCTGGCCACTTCTGGGGGTTGGAATTACTATCCACTTCTGGGGGATAATGTCTACTTTTGGGGGACATGGCCACTTCTGGGGGCCGTAACTCAAATAAGACGTCTTACTAACACATAGTTGTACCCAATGGTTTCTAACTACCCAAGATGCCGTCTTTCACTATACACATTAGTGACTTGAACTTGAACTTATTCATATCCTAAACTGATCATAAAACCATACTTTTCGTATCATACTTATAAAATATAAATAACACTTCATTCACTTCTGAACTTATTTATTTATAAAACAAAAATGAAACTTCT
>BSSO01005045.1:0-13619 GCA_030267885.1 Mesembryanthemum crystallinum | reverse complement strand
TGAAAATAATAAAAAATATTTATAAATATACAACCAAACAGCTTATATCAGGAATCGGGTTTTGAGTTCATACCTCCCAGGTTTCATTCCTGATTCCATACCCATACCAGGTTTTGAACCAAACGGCACCTTAGATAAGTTTAGTTCAATTCTAATAAGTTTAGTTTAGTTCTTACAAGATATTTTTTCTCTCAAAATTTTGCTATTTTAATAAGTTCAGTTCAGTTTTACTCAATTTAGTTCAGTCAAAATAAGTTGAAAAGAACATGTCTTTACTCGATTAACTTTTGGCATCTCACAAGCCCTACTTTTGAAAAGCCAATAAGAGAAGGATCTTGGTGTTAGGCTTGTTGGTGGTAAGTTTTATTAGTACAACATATTTACATGTTAGAGACCAGCTAATTATACCAAAGCCAGTTAAAACAATCAGTTAAAACAGTTAGAGACCAGCTAATTACCAACTACTCCATCCGTCTCAAAATAATTATCGCTTTAACTAACTTTTTTTGTCTCAAAATATCTGCCGCTTTACATTTCCAATACAACATTAATTGCTCATTTTACTAATGTACCCTTGTGATTTATTACTAATTTCACTTTGCAATGCACCTAGTTATAATTAATACAAGGGTAATAGAGTCAAATTGTCTTTAACAACCTCTAGAATTAATACTCTCCTTAATATGTGCGCATAAACCTAAAACGACAGTAATTTTGAGACGGAGAGAGTATCAGCTAAAAAAACTACTGAATAATATCAATCCAACTATTTGCCAAACAAGGTCAATAAACCACCAACTTCATGTCATGTAACTTTTACATATTATCGTGGTAACATGTAGTTCAACATCACTCTCGAATTCGATTACAAAACCGGCTATTTCCCTTCAAAAAGCACTCGAAAGGGCGGTCACGAGCCTTTAATTTGCTCGGAACGGTCCCGACATCAACATGTATGCAAGAAATTTCCCAAGAAGAACACAACACCAAAACACAAGGACATGGCACCCAACACCAATAAAACCAAAATAACCAAGAGTTTACAGTTTACTTACCCCCTTCTCCATTATTTGGTTTCTTTCTGACTTTGACTTGAGGCCATAAAACTTTGAAAGGGAAAGGAGTGTTGTGAGTGAGTGAGTGAGTGACTAGTGAGTGAGTGAGTGATACTGATACCCCTCTCTCTCTCTCTCTCTCTCTCTCTGTCTGTGCTATACCATTCAATAATAATAATAATAATAATAATAATAATCTGTCAGCACCCATGTGACATAGTGGCTCCCACACCTCTTGATGTCCACCTAAAAGAAACCACAAAATGAGACAAAAGACTTTACATAAAGTTTTCCCCTTTAAAATCACCCCCCCTTCACCCCATAGAAAAGACCTCACCTTTTTCTTTATACCTTCTTTCCACCACTGTAAAAATAAATAAAAATAAAAATCATGAAAAGGGAAATTTCTTAGTTTTTGTAAATTTTAAAATCTTCCCTTTTCACTTTTTTAATAAAACTCTACTGATTGAAAGCTGCCTGGATGATGATCTTAGTGGGTGACACTACTGAGAATAATACTACTAACACAGCAAAAGAAATTTAAAAAAAAAAAAAAAAAAACAAATAAAGATTATAAACCCAGCTTTTTTTTCCTCCACTTGAGTCACTCCTTTACCTTTTCTGGATCTTCATTGATAGTACAGTAGTTAAGTGTTTCAGTTCTGCTACATCTGCACAAATGGGTCTATTCCTTTGTTCTACCAACAAGATTTTATATACAATACACTACAGCAAAAAGGTTCAGTAATCAGTACAGAGAGAGGGAGGGAGAGTGAAGAAAGTAGAAATTTATATATTTATATATAATCAAAATGTTAATACTGCTAAATTTAGTCCTTTCTTTTACTTAGCTCTTATACTAGTTTTTCTTTCCTTTTGTGTGGTCCAGTACCAGTACACACCTACAGAGAGGGTACAAAAGTCATTGAAGACCCCCACTCTTAAAATCAGCCTATCTGTACCCCTAAGTATGCAATATCTATTCTTGTAAAGGCTCCCAAAAAAAAAAAAAAAAAAAAAAAAGCTATTATGTATTTCATGATGATCATGAAGATGATGATGATGGTGATAATAGTGATCTATAAGAAGACCTTCCTACTTTATCTTTCTTTGATGTTGGGTATTGTTGGGTTTTGGCTGTACAGCTTTGGGGATTTCCTTCCTTCCCTCCAGCATTTTGGTTGTCAATCCATCTGCATGAGTAAGAAATTATAACCAAGTTTAGAACTAGGAATCCTGGTTGTACATTCGTTTACAAGCGTTATTATAATCATAGCATTTAGAGTTGAATCATAGCGCGTCACAAGTAATTGATGACTGTAATCACAAATAAAAGCGTGATTTTCCAATCTGCGCCTCGTATGCACACTCTAGTCAAGATCCTCTGTCCCATTTTGTGTCTCATCTCTTGTTCTACCCACTTGTATATTGACAAGGAATGCATGACAAAATCATAGATGGTTAGGACTTGTTTGGGATGAAGTTTAGACACAAAATGAGACATGATCTAGATTGGTGCAAACCCACACCCATCAAGATCTTTGCACCCCAAATTCAAATAACATAAGGGTGAGGTAAGATTCCTTACCAAGCAAGGTCAATCCCCACGTTGCTGTCCATGGCTACATTCCTAAGGCTCCTTGCCCAGAGGAAAGCCTGAAAGAAACAAAATATAGAATTAGGCACATCGAGGACTAGCAACAAATATAAAACGAAATATGAAGGACATGATGCAACTAATGAATACCTAGGCATTTCAAAGAAACACGATTTATGAGGAGCCATGTTAAGGGGTGATGAAGCTGGCATTGACGGGTCACTATTAGTGGCAGAAGAAGAGCCGGTAATTGCCGCACCATCATCGAGCTCAGCCAATGCAGGGGAGAATGCTCGGTTTTCAGAGGTAGATTTTGTAGGAGAAGCAAAGAGGCTATCAGGAAGGATGTGCTCTAAGCTGCATATTATTAACAGGGGTGAAAGGTGTGATAAATAAGGGCCATATGATGATGAATATTAGGCAGGGTTTAAATGGACAAAACTTCAGTAGAATTTAGAACAAAAGTTTCTTTAGGCTAAATATAGGCAAACATTTTTCATAATTATTTAACACTTATACCATTCAGGAAGTTGACACTCTTCATTGTCAATCTTATTCTCCTTCTTTAAGTCATTGCCATTGCCATCATCACACAGAGCTGCTTTGTTACCCTCAGCTAGCTGATCAGGTGCTCCAGTTGGACTTTCTTTGAGTTCTGAATCATAATAATAAACACAAAGTTAACAATCATGAGATCCCAAACAACCTTTCTTGTCCCAAATTAACACTATAAATCCAGCAAAGATATGGATCAAGTAACCTTCTGAAGTATCTTGGCTCACCCCACTCGATGGGGGTAGTGCATTCTGATTCAAATGTGCCTGAGACAGATTTGGAGACGGAAGTGGAGAACCAACAGTCTGCTGGTGATGTTGATGATTCTTCAATTCCAAGAGCTGCAGATTCATCAGCCTCCTACCTTGAAGTGCAAGCGCTTGCTGCAAATCAGCTTGCTCCTCCATTTTTTTCTTCAGCAACATCTCTTGGGTGTAAAATTCTCTTCCTCCTATGAATAGAGAAATGTATAAATAACAATACTAGCATTATTACCACAATCAAAGTGACCAGAAGACCGTGTTATTTAAATCAAATCGCTAGCTTAATTAACAACATACCAAGCTGGAATTCAAATGGCTCTCTACAATCAAGTCCAGAAGGACTAGAGCATGAGAAGTCTCCCCTTTCCAGTTGTTGCTGTTGATGCTTCCTATATAGCAATTTAAAGAAGACAGATTAATTTATTCTCACATTGAAGTTTTATTAACACAAGAAAATGCATACAAATAGACAAATGGGATTAGAGGAGTGTAAATTACTTATCAGGAAGTTTCCCCTTCTCCTTGTAAGGCTTCACTAGAACGCGAGAATCCAAGACAAAATGAGGGTTCCCTTTGGCCAAGATAATGTTGACAGTCTCAGCATACACAAATGTAACAAAACCAAACATTCTCTTCTGTTGATATGGAATCCTCACATCCTGAACCGGTCCATAGGTGCTTCAAATGCACAAGAAGTAAAAAAGCACCAATCTTTATTAAGCACAAATTTTCTAATAATATCACACATGAAAATTAGGGCATTGGCATTTCAATTCATTTTACCTAAAATATTGAGAAACGTCCTCTTCTTTGAAAGTGCTATCTGCTGGGAATGTCAAGTAAATCTGCCTAGAACCAGGGTTTGAATCTCCTCTCATTCCCATACCAGAAAACTCATTTCTTGCCATCCTCACACGGTTCAGCTTGTGAAGCTCCTCACGCATCATCAATGCCGCCGCTGCAGATCTAAACACGCACCACATTGCCATCATTAAACCCAATAATTCATACCCAAGAACCCCACATTAGTTTTTAACAAAAATCTTTAAAAAAAGAACATAGAAAAAGATTACTCATTAATCAACAAGAACCCAAATGAAAATGGAGCTGAGATTAACTGGATGTTATGTGAGACAGAAAGTAAGTTGCAAAGGTAAAAGTGAACTGAATGTAGAATGATAAAGATGAAATGAGCAGACCCTAATTGACCAAAATTGCTGCACTATTCTAAAACAATAATTAAATGGGTAAATTCTATCACTTACCTTTGGGCCTTGCTTTGGAGGAAATTCAACTTGTTGTAAGGCAAATTAACCCCACTAGCCATCAACTGAGCAGCCAATCTTTGCTGCTGAGCAAACTTAGACCTCAACATCTCCTCTTGGCACTGCTCAAAAGCATCATAATTGCACGGAGAACCAACAATGGGGCCAGAATTATCACCTAAATCTGAGAACCCAGCACCACCACCACCATGAACAAACTTGCAAGTGCTTCCATTTTTGCAGTAACCTCTAGCAAAGTAAAGGCAAGGCTTAAAACCAAACCCAGAAGTTGAATCATCAGTTCCATAGTACACATCATTGAAAGAAGCGCTCCTTCTATGGAAATGAGGGTTATTCTCAACACCAGCACCATTTGAGTTCTCCCAACTAAAAGGGTACACCACAGAATCACTCCTGCAACTAGGGCTCATAGCCAAATCCATACTTTGCTCAAAAAAATCACCATTTTTAGAAGGTAGCCCTAATGGGTCACTGAGAAAAGGGTGGTTTTGGTTTTGGTCTTGCAAGTGATGATAATCATCAACAAAACTCTCTCGGTTACTGTTACGATTTCCAGTGAACCCAACTGACGGAGAAAAAGGCCCATTAGTAGAGTTGTAAGTCCCATCAACTACAGCAGCATAGGAGAGAGAGTGACTAGCATTTGGACTGGGAGAGTGATGGGGAGACCAAACTGAGGGCGACGAAGGCGAAGATGGGTTGAACCCGTTGATGGGTAGTCTTGAAGAGGAGAGAGAAAGGGAAAGTGGGTTAGGCCTAGAAATGGCGATAGGGTTCGAGATGGGGCTAACCACTGGTGCAGATGAGGTGTTCGACAAAATGCCTAAGTCAGTTTTAGCCCTATTAACAATAGAAACGATAAGACTCTCTGGCCCATAAGCGAAGCGTATCATGTCCTTCTCCCCGTGCTGTAGCAGTATATAACCCATGATTCTCGAAGCATTTTCTGGATCTATGCTTTGAATTCTTGAAAATACTGCACTTGAAGCTTCAATGGATTCCATTGAAAAGAAGGGTTCTTGAGAGAGAAAAAAAAAAGGGAGATGAAAAGGGGGGTGAGATACTGAGATGGGTTCAAAATTTAAAGAGGAAGAGGAAATGAAAAGGGAAGTTTGTTAGAGAAAAAAAGGGTAATTANAAAAAAAAAAAAAAAAAACAAATCTTTTGAATTATTTTTGCCAATATCACACACATAGAAGATATGGTTTGTAGCAGAAATGGAAGTAGTAAAACTTTTTCTCCCCTCACTCCATGTAGAGCGGGAGAGAGAAACAGAAAAAAAATAAAAAGTTTTTAGAGAGAAAGAAACGTACTGTAAGTTGTAACAGTAGTGAACTGAAACCCCAAAAATCAGTTGGGTATTTGCAGGATTTGTGGGAAGAAGAAATGGTTTTAGAGAGAGAAAGTTGAGAGCTTTTTTTCTGTTTTGGTTGGTGGTGGTGAGTTAGAGAGAGAGAAGAAAAGAGCGTTAAAACTTGATGAAGAGCACCACAACTTTTGGCACTAGTGCAGGGTTACCTGCTTCTGCTACAAATGCTGCAGCCTTGGGAGTGTAAAAAAGAAAAAAAAGAACCTTTTTTCTCTCTCTTGTTCTTCTTCATTCAGTAGAGTCTTTTGTGGCTTTTTCTGTTTTTTCTCTCTCTATGAGTTTGTGTGAGGTTTGTTGTGGGTTGAATTTGTCTTTTAGAGAATTGGACAAAGTGAAACTGAGTGGGAGGGAGCAGATTCAGATCTGCTTCAAAGGGAGTAATGTTAATGTCACTCGGTTATATGATATCCTTTGAAAAAAAAAAAAAAACAAAGAAAGAAAGAATCACTATTCAATTATTGTGCTATCTTGTGTGCACGAGTGCTTAAACATATTTGAAAAGGAAGGGGGTATGAGAATGGGAATTGTAAATAAGCAATGATCCTTTTGAGATGATTTTTGCCTATGCTAACAACATTCCTTATCAAGACAATTTTGCTAATATTGCATGCACCTTGCGGAAATAGGGTCGCATACTGTTTAGTTTGGATAACCATGTATCATGTTTTTTACATAACGGAGATGGATAAGAGTCCGATTACATGGGAGAAGAAACAATAAGAGGCGAATCGACGCCTGTTGCATCATGTGTCATGACAAAGCCACACGTGAGTTGCGTTGGAGGAGCATATAAAGTATGTTCCCCCAATGGAAATGATGAATTCGTATTTCATGATATTAGCATCTCCGCACATCTGTCTGCCTCTTGAAGATACACGTATCATGCTATAATGAACTTCCAAGGTGAACGTCGACTTGCAATCATTAATAATTGAGGCTATTGTAATTGTAATGTTCCTCAAAAGCATCCTTGGAAATGAAATCCGGCCCAAAATTCAGATATAATTCCACCAATTAGTGCCTAAAATACCAGGGTTTAGCCTTCCCATCTGCAAGGTCCATAATATCACTCGTGTGACATATAAAAGATGAGCGTACCCACATCTCATGACATAAAACATGTATAAAAAAAAATCACTCCTTTCTATTGAGTTATTGACATAGTAGATAAGAGTTAAAGTTGAGGTTATGAGTACATTAGTTACATGCTCATTCCATTTCCCCCATTGTATGTGACATTTGGAACTATTGTATCTATAAATCATTGTCATATTAACCAAGACAAAAATTGAAAGTAAGCTATTTATTGACAAACTAAGTCTAACATCCGAACAAATATTATTGAAAGAAAAGTTGTTGACAAGTTCATTGAAAAAAACATCATCGAAATAATGAAAGGTACAAAATAAGCACTTATCTGACGTCTCACAGTCCTTGACACAGGGGACTATTTTATATCTTATTTTTCTTTTACGAAAATTCCACTTGATACCCTTGTACTTTTGCATTTTCCAATTGGTACCCAAAACTCTTTTGCTAATTCAAATGGTGCTCCCCTGGTTTTGTAAAACTAAACTCTATGACCAAATTATTGGTTTTCCTTCATGTTTTTCTTTTAATTGATGTGGCACTACTTTATGAGTTAAAATGGTTTCTAATTGTTATTAGAGCAACGATGTGACGAAATTACACTTGTTTCAAAATTTTCATCCATTAAACCAAATTTTCTTCCTTTTTGCAGTGATTTTGAGAATTTTTTTGTGCTTTTCAAGTTTGTTTTTATGTTTGGAAAGTAAGAACGACACATCACCAATTAATGAAAAAATTTGATGAAAAACCCTATATTTGAGTCATGGGGTTGAGTTTTCTAAAACCACATGGCACCATTTGTATTAGCAAAAAAATAAAAAATAAAAAATTTGGTACCAATTGGAAAAGTCAAAAATATAGGCGTACCAAGTGCAATTTCCCTTCTTTTATTTATAGGTCCATTAAATTCATGATTAAAGTTAAATATATATATATAAACTCCTCAAATTTCAACCGCCATGAAAAACCCCAAAATACACTTGAAATGTCCCCAAAGTAAATAAAATTCCCAAAAATAGTTTAAACAAATTGTTCCAGCCTTGTAAAAGTTACAACCGATCTCACTATAAGAAAAAGCCTCTTTTGCAATGGTATTAACTGTTACAAAAGATCAATCAAAACGGAATTTCCCGTCGTCATACTATCTTAGAAGGGTGTTGTCGTAGTTGTAATTTATGACAATTTGTAAGATATT
This sequence comes from Mesembryanthemum crystallinum, assembly GCA_030267885.1. Classification (NCBI taxonomy): domain Eukaryota; kingdom Viridiplantae; phylum Streptophyta; class Magnoliopsida; order Caryophyllales; family Aizoaceae; genus Mesembryanthemum; species Mesembryanthemum crystallinum. The sequence goes on along the minus strand of BSSO01005045.1, from coordinate 5,210 downwards.
TTTTGTCATAAAAGTTTAATTACGACGATATTTCCCGTCACGAAAGCTAAACACGACGGGCTTCAGCCACCGTCGTAATTGATTGTTATTGATAATCTAAATTCTAATAGTGTCCCTCACAAAGTGTTCGAGATTTCCATCTAACTATGTTTGCAGATTTTCTGGAAAGTTTAGGACTTTGATTATTTCTTTTGAAATTTTCAAATTGATCTGAAGTTGTTTTTTGGAAACTGTTTCTGAATCATTTAAAATAATTTTGAGATTTTGCAAAGGGCTTCAAGGTCACTATACAAAATCTATATTATAATTAGTTTAAAACACAACGATTCAACCAAAGTACGACACGTCAACATGCCATGTCAGCGATTAGTACCGCCACATATACATTGACGTGTCACATGCATTGCCATGTAAGCACCACATTCATCTTCTCAATTTTTTTAAAAAAAATAATAGCTAAGAAGATTCGAACTCTAAACCTTTAGGTTTTGATACTAACTATTTACCAACTACTCTAACATTCATATGTACTATTTTTATCTAAACTATTTATGATATGACATTAAATATCGTCATTTAACTCATTTTCATTCAATTTTTACTAATGTTATATCAAAAAACGTTCAAAGTAAAATAAATGAAAACCTATCAAATTCACTTGGTAAACAATTGTAGTTCTATTAGAAAAATAGCTCATCCTGTTTTTTTTCTTTTCTTCCTAAAAGGACATCTAAGCTTATAAGTTAACTAAACACTAAAGTAGATTACCAATTATAATACAAAATAAACCAATTATAATAGACAAAAAATCCACGTCTAATAGGCATGCTTTTGGTTTTACTCACACCTGATTAGATAAGATTATAAATGTGAGTGAATTTTCATTTTTTTAACGCATGCATTATGTGATTCAAAATTTCACATTACAGGGAACAAACACATAAAATTTCAATGAAAAAAAATGTTGTACAAATGAACTCATAAAAAAAGAAAGAAAAAGAAAAATGTGATAGATATTACAGCAATCAACTTATCACAATTCTAATCCGTGCATCGCACGGGGTACAAACTAGTTAAAGATATATTCTTTATTGACATATCATCATTGGATGAATGTCCCAATGGTGCTAGTTAACAGTCCTTGAGTGATAGATATGAGATTATTCAAAACTAGTTCTGCCTTGTGCTATTGTACGGGGTTTGTATAAAAATTCATAGATGAAATGAGTAATATATACTCCATTCATTTTATTTAAATCTTTACGCTTGATTTTTGCACACAAAATAAGAAAGTTGATTTTGGTGTTTGACTTCTAAGAATGCCCTTGTATAGTTGAGGACAAGTGGGTTGAGAGAAATAACGAAGTTGGGTGGAGAGAGATATTTAGGTAACTTAGCTCAAAAAATCTTTCCATTTTAAGCCATGTAAAGATTTATATGAAACGTACCAAAATAGAAATCGTAAAAATTTAATGAAATGGAGAGAGTATATATTTTTTTTTAAGACTGCGATTAAAATACTCAGTAAAAGTATTTAGGGTATGTTTTTTCTGTCTTATTTTTTGTTGGAAACCAATAATCTTTATCAACTTTTAAAAAGTATCAACAATATGCACCAATTTCTAGCAAACCCTAGTAAACTCCAAGCAAACAGCAAAAAAAGTTCAACTCATTAGAGTCATAAAAAACCAACTATTTAAAGAAACCCCTGTAAATTATAGCCATCATTAACAAGTTAAAAAAATCTCCAGCAACATTCAACAAACTACAGCTCCATCATCCAAAATTCCGGGCATAAAGAACAATACCCTTATTATTCCTATATATCTCAAATAATTGTTATGTTCGCTTTTTATTGTAGAACTTTTACCTTTAATTTCTTCAATCAATACATTTTTTTTTAAAAGAAAAAATTTCATAATATATACGACAAATTATAAAAACAATATCGTCTTGTTCACGTTAATTTTGTATACTAAGGGTGTGTCAGTTCGCCTGAAAGTACCTGAACTGAAATGAACGACATGAATTGAATTGAATGAGCTGAATTGAATTGAATTGAATTGAACGACCTAAACTAAACTGAACGGCCTGAACTGAACTGAACTGAACAACTTGAACTGAAATGAACTGAACAACCTGATCTGAACTTAACGAGCTGAATTGAACTGAACTAAATTGAACGACCTGAAATGGGTTTGGGTAAGGTGAAATGAGCACACTATTAAAGGTTTGTCGTCTTGTTTTTGGAATGTTGGAGTTGCAGTTTGCTGGAAGTTGATAGAGATTGTTGGATTTTTATTTATTTTTTTGTTGATTGCTGGAAGTTGTTGGGATTTGGCGGAAAAGTTGGAATTGTTTGGATTGTTGATTTTCGTGATTATAAAGTGTTGGAAGTACGAATATTTTGCAGGAAAAAAATTCATTTTGGGTATCTGACGTTATGCTTAATTGCAATTTGGGTAACTGTCATTTCAGTAATTTCATTTTGGGTACCTGACATTTTGAAATTCGTCTTATTTTGGTTCATTTCACTGATAGTGTTAAAATTTCGTTAATATGCTAATTTGTCATTAATCAAAAAAATCTTAAAAAATTGAAGAAAAAAAATCCAAAAATGTACCTATAGCGACAAATAAACATTAAATAATTTTTGAATTTTTTTTTAGAATTTTTTAAAGATTTTTTGCTTGATGACACGTCTGCATGTTAACGGAAGTTTTCACCCCATCAGTGAAATAACCCAAAATGAGATAATTTTGAAATGTCAGATACCCAAAATGATATTATTGAAAAGACAGATAACCAAATTGCAATTAGGACTAACATCATGTGCCCAAAATGAAAATTTTCCTATTTTTTACCTTGTCTACACATAACTAGGAATGGATGGAGTTTTTTTTTTTTTTTTTTTAATAGAAAAAGTGGGATGGGCGAGAACGGAAAAGAGGTCAAGATGAGTAAATAAAAGCTGGTGCACACGCGCTGGTGCATCACGTGTGGAAAATAACACAGTGGTGCAGTAGAAAATATTTGGGGTTTCAAAAATAAAATAGTTTACAGGTTCCAAGATCGAGTGACTGCCAAATATACTAATCTGACACACTTATGACTTAACCCACCCTCTTCCTGTACTTGTGATGTCAAATTTAAATTTGGATTTGACACAATAACCTCTTCTTTTTTTTCAAATTTGGATTAATTCGCTGCTGCTCTAGGCACCACTTTATCATGGTCTCGTGCTATCTACACCGTCTGATTAGCCTCGGGAATCAATCAGACAGCTACCACAAAAGCCGTGAAGGGTCAAAGTCATCTAATACAAAATTTATCCATATCAGGTGAGCCCCACTCTAATGGAGATATTAATATTCCAAACGGAATAAATGAAAATTCGTAAAATACAATTTATCCTATTCTAATTTTAAATATAATGATAGACGGTATAAAAATTGTTTAATCTATTTAATATAGTAGATAAATTTCATCGATATCAGATATGGATATAGCATTAATTCTACATTTGATAAAGTGATAGGAGTAGAATAGAAGAGAAGAGAGGTGGATGCGACAAGGACAAGGTCCATGTTTTACCTTCTCCGAGGCATCATTACGAAGCTGCTGCTGCTTGTGCATTGTGCTGGCTCCATTATCCACAATGTTTATATACATTTGTCTAATTGTCTGTCTTCACTTAGTTTTCTTCAAATGTTTTCTTCAAATGTTTTCTCATTCCACCTCTTTTTTTAATCCCTTCTTGTGTCCCTATATCTAGGTGACCATTATTTTTTATCTCCACTTGGTGATTATCTTATCTTTATATTGAGGTTCATATTCTAAGCATTTGTGATTTGAATTTTAATTAACTTTCCAAGTTCCCTTTTTTTTTTTTTTTTTCTTTTTTTTCACATGAACACCTTTACGTATTGAAACCTTTTTTTATGTAGTCTATAAGCATTTTGTTAATATCCTCCAACCGCACACTTATGAAACATTTTGGACTGAGATGACAAGAAAAGGTTATACTTAACTTTCAAAATAAAATAAAAAAAGAGGAATATTCTACGTAAAAATTTTATATGGTAGAAAAATTTATTTTCAATTCTATATGATGTCATTTTATAATTGATATCTGCTACACTACGACCTAATGTTATACACCCTCTAAACATTTCAAATGTTTGCAAACTATTTAGGCACAAAATTTAAGAAACCAACGGAAGGGGGTTTGGTTTTCAGAAATGGCCTTAATGGAATAAATGTTTTATAATTGGAGAGGATATTTTAAGAAACCAAAAGTAGATAGTGGAGGGGTATTATAGAGAGGATTGTGTGTAAAATTTGGTTTGTAAACATTTGAGATGGATTTAATTGTTGGAGATTTGTAAACATTTGAAATTTACGGAGGGAGTATTTTAAATTCAAAAATCATAAAATAGTAACTTATTTTGGTATTTGATGTTATGTTGTGAAATACTTACAACTTTATTACCCTCATGTGTGTGTTTATTTTATGTTTAATACCCTTGTAGAAAGACATAACCAAATTGAGTGAGCATTGTTTGAAATTGAGCTACTAGGTCGAATTCAATCCAAAATGAGGGAAAGTACAAGGGTGGAAGAGATGTGCTACTACCATTTTAAACGATCTGGATTACTTTTGAGAGGGATTTTATAACATTTCGATTGAAAAATTAGTACTCCCTTCATTATCTAAAGAAGGTAATGCTTTGTAATGTGAGTTGCGGATTACAAATTATCACCTTATTTGTAGAACGGAGGGAGTATTTCTTTATACATTTGGTCATAAACTCATAGTACAATATTTGTCAATAGTACATGGCAATATATAAAACCAACAATAAATTTTATGTCATAAAGTAAATAAATTTGAAAAATTTGCCGCCAACCCCCCTATATAATTAGGTTTTTTGTGAAAAACCCCCCTATAAAAAAAAATTTGTAAGGAACCCCCCATATGAATAAAACCTTTTAGTAAACCCCCTATTCGGCGACTTTTTGAATTTTCCGGTGGGTTTTTATTTTTTATGACCGTTTTGCCCCTTTGTAGTGGTTTTATACCGTTTCCCCTTATTTTGCTTGATTTTCTACCCACTTTCCGTCTTCTCTCTCATCCCCTCAATCTCTCTCCCGCCTTTGATTACTATTGTAGTTGTATTTGTTGTAATTGTTGTTATTTTTCTTCTTAA
>BSSO01005044.1:0-13620 GCA_030267885.1 Mesembryanthemum crystallinum | reverse complement strand
ACATTTGTAAATTTTAAAATCTTTTTGAGAGTTACTAATAATAATAGTTTGTATATAATATACAAAATAAATTATAAATTATCTATTTATGATTAAAATATTATTTATCTATGAAATATTAAGAAAAAAAATTATAAACATCATATCAAAAAATTAAAAGTAAAGTACACAAAAATAAGGAAAATCTAAAAATATCAAAAAAATAAAATAAAATAAAATAAAATACACATATGAGAATGCATAAAAAGGTATATTTTTATCAAGAATACATGAATAAGTTAAAATACCTTACAAATACATGACAATCATGATATAACTCTCACATTAAGATTATTAGTTCTTAAATAGTATGAAAAGCTCAGCTGGCCTATCATTTGGATAATCAAGATCATAATCAAATTCAAAATTTCTCTTCCAATTTAAAAGAAAAAAAGGAAGTATACTATTGGAGCATATCAGACTAAGAAATTACACGAATGAACAATAATTGACTCATACATTATTTATAATGAAGATGAACTTCAACATTAAAAAAAAAAAAAAATACTCCCTCTGTCCTAATTTGTTTGTTAGGTTAGACTTTTGCACAATTTTCAATGACGAATTTTGACCACTGTTTTCTATCATTACATATTAGTAAAAAAAATATATATAAAACTGTAATTTTATGAAAGTATATCTTAATACAAATCTAAGTAATCTAACTATACATGTTTTAATTTGTAGATCAATATAAATTTCATCCAATCAAGGGTCAAAATTTAGTACTTTTAATCATATATAGTCAAAACCTTACAAACAAAATGGGACAGAGAGAGTAGTAAATAATTATAGAAGTAATAACATTCTTATAATAAATAGAACCTTTTATTATATATATTTAAAAAAAAACTACGTATAATTCCGTGTACAACATAAGATATTGAAACTAGCTTATTTTTAATCTAAAGAAAACAGGTAGTAAATCAGTAATAACCCATGCATCGCATGGGAGAATCTAACATTATATTTAAAGGGAGAATATGAATTGTACACTGCCACATATTACACTATCATAGATTGACAATTAGAGGATAAATATGTCATATAACTTAGTCTAATCCAAAAAGAAAAAAGAGAAATAAATTTTAAAAATGAGCTCCTTAATAGCCATTGTAACAAATATTGTTCCATCTAAATATTTACATCTATCTTCAAATGTATCGTGAATTTTGTAAGAGATAAGTTAGTAATGAAGGAAGTGATAAGAAGTTCGAATGGTTACTAATAAGCCTTTAATTTAATGACTAAATTCTCGAAAAAGAAATTATATGTCAACAAAGTTATATTTGAGACGATTTAAACATGATGATAACACATGTTTCAAATAATGAAAAGAATACTTATTTTATTTATTTTTTTCATTCAAATAATTGATCTTTACTTTTTTCACCTAATTCTATTCGTTTTATCAATTGAAGATGACTATATTAGTTAATTATTGATATCAGATGACATTATATCCTTGACTACCTAAATTACATGAAATTATATTCTCATAAAATGACGAACCTTATAAATTAAAGGTACGACTTATATAGTGGTGGATCAACAAATATATTCAAGCGGGTTTTGGTTTATAAAATTTGAGATATTTTACTATAAATAGCTTTTTTTTTTTATTATTTTTCCTAAACTAAACCGTGTAAAAAAAAATGGGAGACAATCCAATTGATGCTTAGGTATCGACTTAAACCCCCTCCACCCGCCATTAGACATATTAATATATCATGGGAAATAAATCATTATATTATAAATATAAAAAAATATAAGAGATTATCAAACACAGTTCAACCCGTGCATCGCACGGGAGAATATACTAGTAACATTATCAAAAATTGAATCAAAATGAGTTAAATGAAGATATTTAATATCATTTAACAAATAGTTCAGATAAAAATAACACATATGAATGTTGGAGTAGTTGGTAAAGAGTTGATATCAAATCCTAAAGGTTTGGAGTTCAAATCCTCTTAGCTATGATTTTTTTTCCCTCTTTAAAGTTGAGAAGATGAATGTGGTGCTTATATGACAATGCGTGCGACACGTCAATGTCTATGTGGCAGTACTAAGCGCTGACATGACATGCTTACGTGTCGGGCTATGGTTGAATCTGTGTTTTAAACTAACTACTAGTTTTTCTCCCCGTGCGATGCACGGGATGTAACATAAGTCAATAAGTGTCATTATCTTATGGTGTTTATTTATTTATTTTTCTATAGGAATGGTTTTCATTTTATTGGACTATAAATGTAATTATTTAGTATTAAAAAATAATATAAATTATTTAGTCGGACTATTACAAAGTATTTTTCACCACTTATAAAAATGTGTTTCAAATTTATAGTGTACTCAAGTATTTTAAGGATATATTACATAGTTGAAAAAATTGAAAAGATGATTACATATAAAATGAAGAGAGAGATAGGAAAATGATATAAAATTTAAACACAAAATATTGTTTTAAAAGTGAGAATAATTATTGTTGTAACATATGGAGTAATAAATTATCTTAATTGTCATTAATGAGTTAGACAATTTAATTAGATAAATTTATTTAGAGTAATTTATATGAATTTATTTTTGTACTAATATCCTACTTGACAGTTGAGTTGGCGGGCTAGTCTGAGGGTGACACGTGGCAAGGGGTTGTTGTGTTTTAATATATATTAATAGATTATATAGATTTGATAAAAGATTAAGGTGGAATGGACTCTAATATCCCTCCTTTATATACCACTATATCTACCCCATTTCAATCAAATGATCACTTTCTCATGTCTCCCCATTACCCCCCCCCCCCCCCCTCTCTATCATCATCTTATATAAAAACATTCAAGTACATTCCCACTCACACCCACTTTCATTTAAATATTTTAACACTTACAATGACAAAATGGGAAAACCATCTACAACCAATATTTCCTTAATCTTAATGCTAACTAGTGTGTGCCCCGTGCAATGCATGGATTAAAATTGTGATTGGTTGATTGTTATAATAACAATACTGCAACTTAAAAAAATTTAGTTTTCTTGAATATGAGTCAATTTGTATAACTTTTTTTCCCCTTGAAATTTATCCAATCACTACAATCCAAGAACACCATAAGCATTACAAATTCAAAAATAATTTTATAAAAAATAATTAAGTAGATTTAACTTAAAATAATTTGATCAATTAAACAATAATTGAAGCAAAGTACCAATTTCTAACTTAAACTAAAATTTATTTCAACCATCTGTTTTATTTTTCTAAATTGCTATAAAAGTTGAAGAATGTATTGGAATTACCTCAAAATAATCACTCGTCTCCTTCACTTGACCAACGCCATGTACCCGTTGTTTGAAAAGGGAGATAGAGTTAGCACACCAAGAATGACAAAGAGGTAAGAAGAAAATATTTTAGATGGTGCCCTTAATTAGTTAGGAGGACGGTTACTTTTTTAACTATTGGGAACGTTATTACTTCATGAATAATTGTTATTTTCTTAATTGATTGTGTGATTACTTTATGAATAGATGTTATTTGCTTAATTAATTACTTGTGTAAATTAATTCATGAGTTTTTTTTTATTAAAATATGCTTGCCAACTCAACTTTAGATTGCTGACTATGCAAGTGACATGGCATATGAATCAGCAGCTTATGTGTCGCATTTTGGTTTGACAACGTAAATGTGAGACAGGGGGAGTATTATGTTTTCGAAGTATTTCTCAAAACAAATCTGATTAAATGAATAATCCCACATATGGGCGGTCTGGCAATAATAATCTCACATTTTACTTTGGCCTATGATAATATCACAATTACCTAGCCATGACAAAAATGAACTCAATGATAACGAGGTTAGCTCTCTATTAATCACAGCCCTTATCCGTTGCCAGCCCCACCACCTCAGCCTCGATAACTAGCTCACCAAAAATTCGGGCATCCTCTTCACCGTCTCTCGCCCGAGCTACGTCCATGGCCTCGACTGCCTCTCTAACGCTTGCGCGGCTGCGCCAACACCTGGCCGATTCTTGAAATCTTCGAACCAGCACGACACCGACAATGCAACAACGACTCCCAGAAGCTCGATCAAATCCCAATCATTAAATCCTTCTCAAAATCTTCCATCAAAACCACCAACATTTCGTAAATCCCCAAATTGTTCGTCAACGAGGTTAACATTGTGGTTTAAGTTAGTGGGAAGTATTGGGAAACCCTTCTTGTCCACCCCAATGGGGAAGAGTTTACTCCATTATAGCTAGACCAGGCAAAATTTGATCCGACCCAAAAATCGACCCAAACCCAACCCCAAAAGAATGGGTCTTGAACACAATATTATGACCCGAAACTTGAAAATGACCGAACCGGAATAACTCGAATAATTTTAGGTCAAGACCCGACCGAACTCGACCCGACCCGATCCACCAGTTGGATCAAGCCCCTATTGTATATCATAAAATTTTATGTTTTGTAACATAAAATATGTACTTTTATCTTTTTCTTTTTTTTGGAGAAATTGGTCTACTTATTTTATTCATCCACTCGGGGTAAAATCATTTAAAGCTCAGTACAAAACTATGCAGGGTATATCCATGCATAAGCATCCTCAAAAACATCCTAGTAATTAACATTGACTCCATATTAGCATATCTATCAATTAATCTAACACAAACTATGTATTTTATCCTGTGTATAATGCTGTCTATACTCCCCTTCTTATTTTTGAAGATTCTATAATTTCTTTCTTGCCAATTTTCAGCCACTGTTGTGATAAAAGCCATTCTCTTCCAGTGCTTGCATTGATTCTCTCCTTTGACCTGTTGTACAAACCACCTAGCTTCATGTTTCAGAGACCAACCTCTCCTCTTAATTCCAGCCCATCTCATAACAGTGCCCCAAATTGGTTGTGTGAACTTACAGTCAAAGAACAGATGATTGCAATTCTCCTTTACTTCATGGCAGAGTTCACATCTGTTAGCCAAACAAAACCCTTTGCTTTTCAATCTTTCAATTGTGGGCAGCTTCTGCATCAAAGCCATCCAAAGTGTGAATTTGTGTCGAGGAATGGCTATGGTTTTCCAGACTAGCTTGTAATATCTCCATTTAGCGTGCACTTACCTCATCAAGTCATAAGCAGCATTTACTTTGAATTTACCTTGCTGCACACAAGCTTCCAATTTATTAATTGCTTCATTTTTCCCTCCAGCCTGAAGTATAAGATCATCTCTAACTTTAATCACACTCCTCCAAAACCAAGAATCACTATTTCTCACCTTATGTCTCCAGATGGATTCACCCTGTAGGTGATATTTCTCAGACCAGCATGCCCATAAATTCTGTTCTTTACTATGCAGTTTCCAAACCCATTTCAGAATGAGTGCTTTGTTCCAGCCCAGGATCTCTTTTATACCCAAACCACCTTCTCTTCTTGGTGTACACATCTTTGCCCAACTAACCCAACTCATACCTCTAACTCCCTCAGAGATACCCCAATAAAAATCTTTGCACATATTTTCTATTTCTTTCACCACTTGTTTAGGCAGAACAAAAATAGTACACCAATAAGCATGCATACCAAATATAACAATATTCAAAAGTTGCACTTTACCTGCATGAGATAGCAACTTTGTTGTCCAATGCTAGAGCTTTGATCTGATTCTGTCAAGAAGTGGTCTGCACATATTGAGAGTCAATCTTGATGAGTTCAGTGGAATCCCAAGGTATCTAAAAGGCAACTCCCCTTCAACGAAGCCTGTAGCTTTAAGTATCTCCTTCTTCACCTGATTGCTTACACCCCCAAAATAGACATTTGTTTTATGAACATTCTGTTTCAGTCCAGAGACATCCCCAAAACCCTTTAAGCATCTAGCAACTGCCTCCATGGAACTTTTATCTCCTCTCGCAAAAATCAGTAAATCATCAGCAAAACTCAACTGACACAGTTCAACTCTGGCACACTTTGGATGATTGTGATAATCACAAGATCTTCTCATAACTTTCATCATTCTAGTGACATATTCCATCCCCAAAACAAAGAGATATGGAGATATGGGATCACCTTGTCGAAGGCCCCTCCCATTTTCAAAATATCCATATGGGGTAACATTCACACAAACTGAGAACTTAGCCTTCATTATGCAAGCCATGATCCACTTTATGATGGGAATCCCAAAGCTTTCATAAGATCCTCCAAAAACCTCCAACTCATTGTATCATTTGCTTTCTGAATATCAACCTTTACAACTGCTCTAGGTGACAGATGAGATCTCCCATAATGCTTGAAGAGCTCATGTGCTACCGCTATGTTCTCAAAAATACTTCTTCCTTTGACAAAGGCTGCCTGTTCTTTACTAACTATATCATCAAGCACTGTCTGCAATCTGTTTGCCAAAACCTTTGATATGGTTTTGTAAACCACACTACAACATGAGATAGGTGGAAACTGTGTGGCATTTTGAGGGTGTTGAATCTTGGGGATCACTGTAATAAAGGTAGAGTTGACTTGTTGAGGCATTTTTCCATTGCCGAAAAATTCCTTAACTGCAGCACAGAAAAGCTCACCCACCACCTCCCAAGACCTCTTAAAGAAGAGAGATGTAAAGCCATCTGGCCCTGGAGCTTTAATGTCCCCTAAAGAGAACAAAGCTTCCTTTATCTCAGTATCAATAATCACCTCCTGTAATCTCATAGCAGCTTCAGGTTGAAGAATACTCCCTTCTCTCACAACATCAGCATCAATCTCACTTGTTGTGTTTGCATTACCCAAAAGCTTCTTATAAAACTCAATGAAGGCTTGAGGGACCTCATCCCCCTCTCTATCTATCCCCTCAGCATCTTTAATGGTTGTAACTCTATTAATTGCAACCCTTTCCTTCACCTTGACATGGAAGAAGGATGTATTTTCATCTTTCAGCTTCAAATCATGGATCTTAGCTCTTTGTTGATAAGTTGCCATTTCAGTTTCCTTCATTTTCATGTATTGCCTCCTCAAATGCTGCTCCTCAACTATCATATCTTCATTTCTTGGATCATTTTGAAGCTTATGTTGAATCTGCATTAAGCTATCTTTACATTTCTGGACTCTGTCAGTAACATTCATATACTTACCTCTGTGTAACTCCTTCAAAAGAGGTTTCAATTTTCTGAGTTTTCTCATCAATTTAGATAGACTTGATCCCTCCATCTCTTCTTCCCATACACTTCTTACCAAAGGTAAAAAATTGTTGATCTTCACACCACACATTCAAGAACCTAAATGGCTGGTTCAGTGATAGCCTTTCCATACACATCAATAAGGACTGGAGAATGATCTGACATTCCTTCAGAGAGGAACTCCACTTTTGTAATGATCTGATCCAAGACCCATCTACTATTACACATGGCCCGACCAAGCTTGCATCTCACTTTCTGCTCTCCATGTTGATTATTATGCCAAGTGAACAGGGGGCCTATATAAGCAAGGTCCTGCACCCCTATCTTCTGAGTACAATCAAGAAATTCCCCAATAGCTTTATAGTCAGGATCAACACAACTGTCTCTTTCTTCACCTCTCAAAACAACATTGAAATCTCCAATTAAGACCCATGGCCCCTGCACTGTAGCACCAATGCTCTCCAGATCCCTCCACAATTCTCTTCTTCCTTCCCTATCATTCTTACCATAGATCACAGATAGTAGGCAAAGGAACCTACTCCTCTTGGATTTCAGCTCACAATGTATCATTTGACTAGTTTTATGCAACACAGCTAGCTCAACATTATAAGAGGACCAAACCACCCAAATTCTCTCATTATCATGTGCATTATAGTTATCACACCTTTGAAACCTTGAAAAGAATCTATCCCCAACTCTTTTTGCATTCTTTTCTTTTATTCTAGTTTCAAGAATACCCAACACATCAATCTTATTCATACACCAGAAGTCTGCCACTTCCTGTGTTTTGAGAGGCTTGTTACAACCTCTCACATTCCAACTTGAGATCTTCATATGAGANATTTCTCATGTGGCTCAACAGGAAGAATTTATTAGCTCCACTCATCATAATCTGAAGTGGAGTTTTGGACTTCCCCTGAGTGTGAGTGGCCACTACATTGCAGCCTTTCTTTGATGAACCACTATTTCTTTTACCCATCACATGAGTAAAACTATCAATGTTGTTCTGTAGGTTTAAAGTTTTCATACTACTATCTCCTCCCTCATCAGGCAACCCAGCAACCTTGACAGGGGCAGGACTTACCTCATATACCTTCTTTTTCTCCTCTTCAGCTCTTTGTTACATTTTCATTATTACTCCATCTACAATGAGAAGCAAGGTGTCCCATTCGTTGGCAAGTATTACAGAAATGAGGAACCCATTCATAAATTACCTCTTGTGTCAGAGTATCCCCAAAAGGAGTCAGCAACTGAATCTGAGTCTTCAAAGGCACAGAGACATCCACCTCAACAAGGTTCTGGCATAGGAAATCCTATCCTTCCTAGCTATGCATTGATCAGCAAATAGGGGAAAACCAAGTTTGCTAGCCACTTTACTCAACCTTGATGCAAACCAATACTGCACATCCAGGTTTAGTAAATTCACCCACACAGGAACTTTTGTCACCTGAGCCTTTTCAATACAAAAATCAGGTGTCCAAGGTTTAAGCATGAAAGTTTTATTGCCTATAACCCATGGACCTCCCCTCAAAATCTCATCTCTATCATCTCTTGACTGAAAACGAATATAGAACCAGCCCTTCATGTGGTACATCAGTTGTGGGGAAGCTATGTAATTCCATTTTTTAGCAACAAAATCATGCATAGTAGCTAATTTTGGAGGCCCACCAATTACTACACCTATCAGTGCATTCTGCCAGTATTCTATTTCAACATCATCCAGGTCAATTCTAACAGTGTCACTCTCTTGTGCTTCAGGGACAAAATGTAATGGTAATCCACAATGAGGATCCCTATTTCCAACGAATGCCTTCTTCCAATCTGGTGTCCTAGCAAGACTATGATCATCCTTCCCATCCTCCTCATTCGTCAAATCATTCCCCTCCAATTTTTCCTCATCACTCATTTCATCAGCCCAGCTCTTCCTGTGAGCATTAGATCTATTGGCATGACCTAACGACGCATGCACAGTATCCAAACCCTTCTCATTCTCAACATTATCCCCAATAAACCCCAAATTTCTCAAATCAGCAGCTACAGTACTGTCATAGTGAGACATATGGTGAGTTTTGTTAGGGTTTACAGATTCAAGGCATCGGGGTTCGAATTTATATGCTTTTTACCGTACTATGTGGATTTTTTTCCCAAGCAATTATATATTCGAAGATCTCCAACAAGTGAAAGATGCAGAGAAATCGAAGATGGCTTTTAATTACAAAAGAAGTTAGGGTTTCGGAGAAGACGCGCCTGAAATTGCCATTAGTTAATTGTTTGGTTAGTATAATTCATGTTTATATCATAGATCTATTGTGTTTTAGTAGTTCTTTAGTTGTAGATGCCGTATGGCTTTCCTATTAATGAAAACCCCCTACCCCCTTCAAAAAAAAAAAAAAAGGTTGCGGGCATAGTCACTACATATGGAATTGTGCAGTTGGTATATAACCAATATAAACCTACTTTCTTTTTTTTTTTGACAAAGATTTAAACCTACTTTCTAATCCTACCTATTCGCCAAAGAAGATGTATCGCTTGATCTCCCTCTCCCTCCCTCATCCACCTCCACTGACCGTCCCCTACTCCTCACCCTCCTCCACCACCCCTCCCCCCTCACCCGCCCCCGAATTAAACCCGCGCAACCCCACTCGCTCGATAACTCGCTGGATAACTCGCCCGAGAACTCGACGGAGAAGAGCAACATTTCAAAAAACATTGTCATTCGTTTCTTGAAGGTTTTTGTGGCGAAATCATGGCTCAAGATTGCCTACGTGTTACCATGGCCTTGATAGTAGCACTCGTCGAAGATGGGTTTTTCCCAAAATTGCTCTTCCTACATTGGGTAATAGAAGGCGTGACGGATTCTGTCGATGGTATTGAGGAAGAGATGAAGAAGATAGAAGGAAAAGACGGAGGACATGAGGAGAAGAAAACTGACCAAGAAGAGAGAGGAGAAGATTAAAAGATATTCTAGATCGTAAGTGTAGGTAGAGAGAACAACGAGAGAAATAGGAATGTTATATGGTAAATAATGGGTTTTAGGGTAGGGTTTAGTGGAAAGTTTGAAAGTTGAAAGTTGAAACTGATCGTTTTTGTATATAGTAATGAAAGGGCACGTCAAGTAACAAAGGTATAACATGAATTAAGCCCACTGAAAGCGCCCAGCCTTTCAGTTTTGTGGCTTTCAGGACCCGAACTATTTTTTCTAACTTTAAGGACTCGAACTATTGGTTTGTTGATATAAGGACCTGTCTCTGGTCAAATGTTGCTGATGTGGCACCGGAATAGTTAAAAAAAATTAGTTGCTTAATTAACACTCCCTCTCTCCTCACGTGATGTTCTTTTAAACAAAAACCCCAAAAGACCCTTCCCCTTCTTCTTCCTCCACTGTCGTCATCTCCTTCTCTCTCCATTCGTAGTTGGAAGACATGGTTTTCCCCACTGTGCCCCTTTTCACCTGCTCTTCACCAACTCCTCATTGTAATGAAACCCCTTGCTCGATCCCCCAACGCATCCTGCTCCGCCAACATCATTAGCAACTTCTCAACCTCCCAAACCCACTGAGATCCGGATCTATGGCCGAGTTTATAAACGGATCATCCGACCCCCTGCGATTTGGCTCACCCCTTGCAATTGCCTTGAGGGTACGACCTTTTTCTTGGGTATTTATAATTATCCATCTTATAGTTGAGTAATTATTTGACTATGTTTTTTTTTTTTTTTTTTTTTGTGGGAATTGGGTATTTGAGGATTTGTAAATTGGGTTTTTGTGCTTGGAGATATGTATTTTTGTTTTTGTAGTTTCAATGGTGCTGCTGTTGCAATTGGATATTTGTTGTATCAATTGATTGATTTTACACACCAGGTGCTGCAATTGGAGTTGGGTTTGGAAGGGAGCTTGCCTTAAGGGAGAATAGCGAGGCTTAGAAGCGTAGAAGAGGCTGCAGAGCAGTAACAGTTGATAAGATTGGATATGTTGTATGCATACGGGGTTGATGAATCAAAAATCCATATTTCCTCAGCAACTATGGAGTCATTAGAGGGAGAGGGGTAGTTTAGGGTGTTCAGGTTCTAAAATGGCATGGGGTCCGCAATTATCAGTTAAGAGGAGAGTAAAAATAATTAATTATTCTCTCCGGCGCCACGTTAGCAAGGGCCAACCGGAAGCAGATCCTTAAAGCTATAAAACTCAATAGGTTGGGTCCTTTAATCTATAAACCCATAGTTTGGGTCGTCAAAACTACAAAAAAATTGGTCAAATCCTTAAAGATACAAAACTAGAAAGGTTAGCTACTTGCTTAATTCGGTATAACATCAACCAGGAAAATGAACCAATATAACCCAATTTAAACCTACTCGCCAAAAAAAAAAAAAAAAATAAAAAAAAATAAAAAAAAATTATCGCTCCCTTTCCCCCTCTCCCTCCTTCATCCACCTCCACCTACATTTTAGATAATTTATTTTTATTATATAATGTAATGTAATAGTAATATATTATAATATAATTATAACATATTTACTTGTAAATTTATTAGCACTCAACAATATAAATATAACTAATCCCGTCCTGAGACACCACAGGACGAGTGCTCAGTTATTTTAGGAATTTCTGAAAGCATGCCTTGCAAAAGCCTGGTTGAAAGTTTTGCTCAAATTTTCAACCTCCTTGATCACGGCATTGAGGAAGTTGGGTGTCTAAAAAAACAGAATTCCTACCTACGTGTTCACCCATCTCATACCGAGTATGATGGCTTGGATAGCAGATTGTATGGATGGGATAGAAGAAGAGATTACTCCCTATCATAGCTTCGGAGGAATCTGTAGTAGTCTAGTAGATAGTAAGACAGTGTTGCTGAGTATACCACCATCACGTGGAGAGGTGGAGAGGTGATGGTGGTGATTGAAGTAAATAAGCTATTTGAAGTCATTGGACCTGGAAAAGAAAAGAAGAAGATCGGAGGAGAAGAGAAGGTCAAGAAGAGCGGAGGAGAAGAGAAGAAAACCGGAGGAGAAGATTAAAAGACTTATTGGACCGTAAATACTACTAGTAGAAGATCAGAGAAGAAGATTAAAAAACTGTTTTTGTAAATGAAAGTTATATTAATTTAGATCTCATAGAGAATGTGCCGAATTGTTTATTTTGGGCTTCTTCCATTTAACTTGATAAATTTGTTAATTTGTGTCGATTTGAGGTGTTTTACGATTCTACTATGGATGTTACCATAGTAGTGGGGGTGATACCTCGTAAAGCGGTTAGACTGAAATAAATGCTTTAATCTGATTCTCTTATACTCTTTTAGACTTTCTTTTTCTTTTAACTTAATTAGGTGCCCTTTAAAAGCTAGTTACCAAACACCCTTTTTTTTTTTTTTTTTCCTTTCATTTGGTTCAGCTCTACCATGAACAAAGTTCATAAATCTTGTTATGTTGGATCTAGGTTGCATTATCATACGCTCATTTAAATTTGCCAACAATTGTTTTTCAATTTCCATTTCGTTTGAAAGTAAGATTAGGTGTAAGAATATTTTGGTATAAATAAGAATCGGGGGAGATAGTCTACTTTCACATGCAATATAATATTTAAAAAAAAATAAGAAAATTAGAAGACAAAATGACAATAGAGAAGATTTAAAAGAAAATAAAAAAAAATACATATAAAATAGTATTCTTATTTAAAACCTATATAAAGAAACTTCATATAAAAAAATAAATAGAACTTTTAAAGTTTCTAATATTATTACTAAAAAACCAATGAATAGCCAACATATTAAATTGAATTTATAAAATTATAATACAGAAGGATATATTCTAATGGTATGTTGTCTCTCAACTTCTCATAGACTCATGTGTCATCCAAAAAAAAAAAACACTTAATAGGTATTCTAATCACTGTTAAGATTATGCTAAGCACCAGGTTTTGAAAAATAAGTGGTATTCATAGTTTACATAGTAACACTTTTATAATTAAAATTTATCAATTAACAAACTTTTTGATTTGCTGTACCTCATAAAAAATTAATTCATTGTAGGAAGTTTAAAAACCAATATATACATTCCCGCCTATATAAACAATATATGAATTATCTTAAATTAGTACTAACCCAAAATATTAAATTGAATCCCATTCGAATTTTAAATATTTTATTGGGTACGAAAGTAGACTATCTCCCCTTATTCTTATTTATTTATTTATAGTTTAATATTAAATGAATCCTATTGGAATTTTAATGATACTCTCTAATGGAGTAAATAAAGACGAGGGAGTTCAAAAATTGAATACTTTTTAAATTCCTTTTTATTATTAAGTTAATGAATAATAACAAATTACAATATTGATTAATATGCATTTAATGAGAATGGTAAATGATGAGGTGTTTTCTTTTTCTTTTTTCGTTTCAATTCTAAGTGGTTACTCTGCTGACTAAGAAACTTTAATGACATGTCATC
>BSSO01005043.1:0-13620 GCA_030267885.1 Mesembryanthemum crystallinum | reverse complement strand
ATAGAAAAGTTATGGGATTTTATGGGTTTTGAAAGCTAATTTTAAAACAAAAAATATGGTGTTTTTGAAAGTTAATTACGGGACGGAGAGAGTATTATATGAGTACTCAATTTGAGGAAAAAGTTGAAAAGAAACAAACAGTGCTTATTCTTCTCATCTACCCTTCCTCCCCCTTGCCCTTTATTTGGCAAAACAAACGGCAAGTACCAACAACATCGAAAAATATCACTGCTTTTTTTTGTCGGCTACTGAGATTTGTACAGTAAAAAAAAAAAAATGAGGTTTTTACTACAGTTTTTGTTTTTGACTGATACACAATTTAAAAATTGTTTTTTCTTTTGACCAAGACAAATTTGTGTACGATTTAACTACTCTACAGCTGTTTTGGTGTATTGATGTTGCGCGTTTGTTGTTTGTTTTAC
The DNA here is from genome assembly GCA_030267885.1 of Mesembryanthemum crystallinum. Taxonomy (NCBI): domain Eukaryota; kingdom Viridiplantae; phylum Streptophyta; class Magnoliopsida; order Caryophyllales; family Aizoaceae; genus Mesembryanthemum; species Mesembryanthemum crystallinum. The sequence goes on along the minus strand of BSSO01005043.1, from coordinate 13,198 downwards.
ATTTTGGGTAAATCAGACTTTTTCATTAGGTAGCTGTGAAAAATGTTTTTACATTGTCCGAGGTTTAAGGCTGCGTTTTTTTTCTTATTGGTTTTGATTTATGTTCACTCTCAATTTTACGTTTTATTCAAATTTTGAATTTTGAATCTTTTGCAGTTTTATAAATAACCATTTGCATATGATGCAGTCTCATTCAATCAAAATTATGATATATTTACATCATGCTCCTATTTTTTTTTTCTTTTTTTCTTTTTGATGAACCTGAAACTCTTGATTTTGAATAATACTCTTATACAATCATATTATAGTTAAACTATCGAATTTAAGGGTGACATAAAACAGTTAAGAGAAATATAAGTATAGAATTATACATTAGTCTCACCATAAGACAGATATATATACAATAAATTATGCTAAATTTTATAAGAAAAAACAAAGGTAGACCGTACACCATAGAGCAAGATTTTGCTAACAACAAATCAATCAAGTTGATATACAAATTCCAAAAATTAAAAAAATAAAAAAAAATCAATCAAATTGTATGGGGGCAAGCAAGCAATAACAATAAATCAATAATCACCAAACCCACCACCACTTCCCACAATCCCATTTCTTTCTCCCCACCTCACCCCCACCCCACCTTAATGCTTATCACATACCTCAACACACCTTTCCCACCCTACAAAAAAAAAAAATAAATAAATAAAAAAAAAAAAAAGCTCAACACACTTTTCGTCTCTCCCCAGTATAAATAACTGCTTCAACCCCAAAGCATCCATTTCCACCAACAAACCACACAAAATACACCCAAAAAAAAAAGAAGAAAAAAGAAAAATCAAATCCCAAAACCCCCTTGCTCTTGACGTTACGAAAACGCGTCGTTTGAGCCTTCTTCTTCATTTCCCCTGATATATAGCCGTTACCAGATCCCACCTCCTCTCTGTATCTCTCTAAAATCTCAATTTAATCTCCTCTCCACGTCACCTCCCTCTCACATTTTCCTCTTGATCCCCTCAACAAACTTCCCCCCCTCATTTCCCGCCACCCCCAAACACCCCCTTATTCTCTCTCCTCCCTCCTCACAATAAAACCCACCATCCCCTCTCTCTCTCTCTCTCTCTCTCTCTCTCCTCAACACAACTCCACTATGGTGGCGTGCACTTCGCACCCCCATTCTCTTTCCCCCTCTCTCCTCCTCCTCCCTCCCCACTAACCCTAGAAACCCTAATCCCCATACCCTAGAAACCCTAATCCCCAAACCCTAGAAACCCTAGCCCAACCCTGGCTGCAGGACTTACATCAGGGATGCTCCTATCAATTTTCCTCGCCCTCTTCCTCCCCTGCGCTGGGATGAGCGCCGTCTTTGTCGTCTACATTTGCCTCCTCTGGTACGCCGCCAACCACGCCCCGCCTGAGCCGCCTGTCAAGCCAGCGCCTAAAAATGGCTTGTCGGCGGCTGAGCTCGAGAAGCTTCCTAAGGTGACCGGTGACCAGCTGGTACATGGTAATGAGTGCGCTGTTTGTCTTGATGAGATCCAAGGGGATGAACCGGCTAGGATGGTTCCCGGTTGCAATCACGGCTTTCATCTTCTTTGCGCTGACACGTGGCTTGCTAAGCAACCGGTTTGCCCCGTTTGTCGCACTAAGCTTGGCCCGGAGTTCTTCGAATCTTCTGGAAACTTAAACCCTTGTTGATGTTAATGTTAATTGTCAATGAATTCATCATCATCATCATCATCATCATACCATCAAAATTAATTGAATTTGGAGAAATTTTGAAAAAAAAAAAAAAATTACAAAAATCAGAGGGAGAAGAAAATACTGGAATTCATCATTTCCCATTTTCACACCTTCATCTAGGGATTAGGGGGTAGTTTTTTTTTTTTTTTTTAATAGTTTGATTTGGTAGAGTGTCATTTTTTTTGTGCCCATTTGTTACTTGTAGAAAATGTCATCATTTGATTAATTTATTTACTCAAATTTGGGCTTCATTTTTGAGTATTTTAGAGATTCAATTTCTCAATTCTTTGAAGGAGGAGAGAGAAATTGTGGTTGTGGAGGGTTGATGATGATGGGGGATGATTCACGGCCAGAGGATGCTCTGTTTCGAGAATGATCTTTGATTGGTGATTGCCTCAACTAAATGTGGTGTTGTTGCCAACTCATATACAGCAACAACAACAACAACAAAAACAGGGGAAAAGGGAAAAAAACAGAGGGAAAGGGGGAAAAAACAGAGGAAAATGGTGTGACTTGTGATTCACATAATTGGGGGAGAGTAATAGGTTGTAATTTAATGAATGGGACAAACAATTTCTTCTGGGTTGCTCAATCTGTGGTGGTGACATGACAAGCGATTTTATTTTCTAGAACAGAGATTGAGATTGAGATTGAGATTGAGATTGTGTGACCCACCTGAGCTGATGGAGTTTTCTGTTGATTGAGATTGAAGGGATTGATTTGTCCTTAAACATTGAATAATATATAATTGTGTTAAGTAATTAATACTGTAAGAGAGAAAACGAAACGTAATTTGGTCATGTTATTTCGTTTTCTTAACACCTATACAAGACACCAAGACACCAGACCTTGTAAGTAAGGTACAATCTTACAAGGTACAATGATAGTATGTCCTTTTGAAAATGAAATTAAAACATGAACATCTTAGATTGGTATACCAATAATTGCGTGGTACACTAGGGAGGACCACGATGGAGCCAGGTTATGGAGTACAATGGGTGGTACTCCTGGGTATTATAAGGTTTTTGTATCGGGTTTTGATTTTCGGGTCTCGTTTTGATCATGTCGTTGCACTTTAGTATGGAGGAAGAGGAAGACGGGGGATGCATTATAATGGTCTGAATCTATGTTATGCGCATAGGATGAACACTAATTATCATACTACTAATTATCCTGCGAACTCATGCAAAATGAGTGTCATGTTCGGATTTCCGATAAATATTGGAGACGATCAAATGGAGACCCTTTCTAAAGTGTCAATGCATTATAGATTTAGAATGATTTAATTTTTTAAGTTGATGGGGTTGAAGTTGATGGAATCTCTTTACATATGAACTTTTGATTCAAGGCTTGAATTTGAAAAAGTGACACATACACAAGTAAAGGCATAGTTTGAGTTCTAGCTAAGTTTTAATACAACCCCATTACCTTCAAACTTTTCCATATTTAATTTATGGTATTTTATTTTTTTCTTTTTTCTACTTCGAAAAGAGATATGAAGGCGGATGGAAAAGCCCAAAAAAAAAAAAGAAAAAAAAAACTTAACTTTCTTCTTTGATCGACTCTCTCGGCTATTTGTCAATAATAATAATTTATGGAGCAATGTTTTAGGGTGATCATTTATATGTCATTGACTTAGATTTCTACCTTAGGATGAATTGGGTTGGTGAATAATAGAATAAAAATGGAAGGTTCCTTACCCCTCCTAAAAGGCAGGGAAAATTCTTACTATGATGCCAAGAACAAAAGACTAGATTTTTTATTTTTATTTTTTATAAATTTCATTATGATGATTATGTTCATATTAACAAGCTTTCAATTTTATTTTATTTAGTTTAAGAGAATAATACATTGGAAGAAATTAATAATATGTACTCATTATTCTTCAAAGTTTAAACTCTCCTTTTGAATCACAAAAGTGATCAAATTGAGTAGTGTTATCTTTAAATTGATACTCCGTATTAATTACCATTAATTTATAACTAAACAAACTCAAATGAGAATCATAATTTATGTTAGTGAGTACTTACAAGTTATACAAAACAAACAGTACAAGGTTCTGTCTCTTTTTTCACACATAAAGTTTCATTTTTTTTTCCAAGTGGGATCCACGTTAAATCTCATACATTTAATTAATTTTGGTGGGTGTTTGTTCATTGTTGTGGTGTTGGTGATGATTCTGTTTCCAAATACGTCTTCATTCATCACAAACAAACATTTGAATTGTGTGAAACTGATTGATTCTGTTTTAAATTTGAGGTACTTTACTTAACAATAATGCAATGAGTCATCTCCACCTTTTATGGTATATATGTATACAAATTGTTGCAAAATTTCAATTTTTTCGACGGCTGAAATTGAAGCCAGTTACCCATTATATATGTATAATGTGTGTACTAATAATATTGTGAGTTTAAAACAATACAAAAACATCTCAATGTGGAATTGCTTTTTGTTGACTCATACTTCCCTTTAAGAGTAAGAAAATGGTTGATGGGTTTGTTGTTTGTTTGGTGTTGTGCCTCTTATGTTGAAGTCAAAATATGAGTTGGGTAATATTCCAAATATGTTTATCATAGATTTTTATCTTAATAATGTGATGCATATAATAAGTGCAAAATGTGGAAAAATAAAATAAAATCAATTCAGTTTATATCATTGAATTTAATATGAACAGCTGAACACACCCAATGTTCTAAAGATTCGCTTTTAATATCACACAACTAACCACTTGAAAAAAAAAAAAAAATGGTAGTATTACGATCATAATAATAGTACACTTTTTGGATTTCAGTCAGCTTCTCTCTCACATGTGATGTCATGGGATCCTAGGTTGAGAATGCGGATTCTCATTTGAGCGCTTCCCATGATGATTCTTATTTGGGCGCCTCCCCACCCTCCTTCTCACCAAAAGTAAGAAGAAAGTGGGTACTCAATGTGATTTGAACTAAGATTCTTGACAAGTAATGTTCTAATATGGAGTAACTATGTTTAAAAGGAGTAAGGCTTGCATATACCTAATTTATATTTATACATAAGAGGTGACTATTTTTTTAAGGCGATATTTGATAAAGTTAGTAGAGAAAACTATCTGCAAGTTTAAAGTTGTAACTTTTATTGAACAACCACCTATTGTTAGCAAATACAACCTAAATAAATGTGAACTTCAAAAATATAATAGGGACAAAGCTAACATTGTTTTTAAAAAAAATGGGTAACACACGAACCCTTAACAAATGAGTGATTTGTCATTAGAATACACATGACTTCTTTCTAAAAAGGGTAAATAACCAAATTTTAATAATGAGGACAACTTATGTGATTTATACAATATACTAGGTCTATATAAGTTTTTGTAATATAAAACAATTAAATAATCAAAAATTTAAACTGATAGATATCATACGTCCCGTCTTCCTTGGTTTACTAATGTGAGGTTCACAACACCCCTATCAAAAGAAAAAAAAAAAAGAAAAAAAAAAGAAAAATGTGAGGTTCACAAAGGCCTCACCTAGTCAGTAGTCACCTGTGCTGTGGTGAGGTATAATTTTTAATTTTTAATTTTTTAATAATACCTAAAAAGGAATGGTTGTTATGTTGCCAAATACTTAAAATGAGGTGTATATATGCAGGCCAAAATTAGTTATTAATGTGATGGGTGATATGCATATATGATATAATAAGTGCAAAGTGTGGAAACTGAAACCACCTGGGGTCAGGTCATTCATCTCATGAATTCCAGACCTGTTTCAGTTTGCAGAAACCCTCCCATGCTCAACAGCTACAACAACAAAATGGACCAATTATTTATTAATTTGGACTTATATATATATATTCTTTGTCGTTATAATAATTAGCCAGGGACAAAATAAAAAAAAAAAAAAAAAGCTAAAATGCCAATTAAATTTTAAGGTTTTCAATTTTTTGTGATGGTTGTTAATTGTCAGTTTTCAATTTTTTTTTGTAAACTTAAAGCAGTTATTGGAAACCATTTTTTTTGGTTTTCATTTTTCTAAGGTTTTTAAAATTAAGCAGATAACTATAAATATAAAAAAAATTTAGTTTTAAATTACTATATATTTTTATAATGAGTTGAAAAATTTTCAAAATTAAAAATTAGCAACTGACAACCACCACAAACAGGAGATAAAGTATAAGTAGTAAACACAAAGAAAACGCTTTGCTATTTGCTAATGCTAGCTAGCTGCTAGTTTTTTCTCAGTTGGTGTAACTTGCAAGTTAAATACAGGAAGTAGGAGTATATAGAAACTGAAAAGTGCTTGTGTTGTGTGGAGGCCAGCTAATAAGTAATAAGCTCCCACCAAAAAGCTAGTAAAAGTTATGCCCTGTTTTTCCTCTTCTCTGCTTAACTGGACTTTGACACCAGCTTTGTGCATGCAATCAAAAACAAAAAAAAAAAAAAAAAAAAATTAAAACTTTATTTACCTTTTTTGGACACATCATATTTCATATATATGTGACATCTATTATTATATTTCTACTATTGGGACCATTTCTCCAACCATAGATATTTATAATCTGTTGTATTGAGCCGTCTATAAATTGAAGTAACAATCACGGCTTAGTTGGCGACTACTACTATTCTAGAATGTCCAAGAAGAAACTGTGTTCTTTTGAAAACAATAATGAATTTTGATCAGTTAGAGTGTATTTATTTTGCCTTATTTAAATTGTGTTCATTACTTTACCCAATCCTATTTTAAATTGTTCAGTTTCAGATCAACTGAACACAATGTTGTATATTCAAGATTATTCCCACTTACATTATTTCTATTTCTACAAGACTCAAATGAGTTAAATTCTTGTATACAACCGTCTAAATATTAGACGACCCAATATAATGGTGACGTTTTAAAATTTATGGGCTATTTTTAGCCACTTAAGGGCTATTTTTTATATCTTATAATAATTTTATAAATCGTAAAAATGTATGTAGCCCTTAAGTCAATAAAAGTAGTCACTAAATTGCGAAAAGTTATTCCTAAATTGGGTCAAATTGTATACAGTAGCTCCTGAGTCACTCAAAATAACCCCTAAAATACAAAAAGTCACGCTGAAATTAGGTCGTATAACGGTTATACGGTTGTATAAGAGAGTTATATTTTTTTTTTTTTTTGGGTACCGCATCATCAATATATATAAAAACCTTTCATCTATAAACCCCTACTTTTCCTTTGCTATACTCCCAAAACTATTGTTAAACAACACACCACACATTTACACGTACACATATTGACACATATACTCTATGTGCAAAAGTTGTATGAGAACATTGTTTAAAATAACAACCATGAGAACCATGCATATAATAACCAAAGGTCGAAATTTCATTCTACGGTCAAAACATATACGATGCATCATATCATCATAACTATCAAGCTTTTATTTCCTAATTAAAAAAGAGCGACCATCTACTGTTGGTCTAGATCTAATTGGGCATTATTACACTAATTGGTTGTTATCACACAACCGATGCTAATGCATGAGTTGAACACGTTGTTTTGGTAATCTTTTATGGCCCAATCTATATACTTTCAAGTTAAACCATCCACTTGACAAGGTGATGTATTATTTATCCAAACACTTTCAAGTTATATTCACCATTTGAACTTCATACCTTGGACAAATATATCAGCCTCGCCTACTAGGCTATCACTGATGTGATATCATAACAACCAAGCTAGGATTACATACACTATATATTGCTAATTACTTTTAGGCTTGTACTTGGTTGCCAATAGTTTCTCCCAATAAAATAAAATAAAATAAAATACATTTTCAACTAAAGCTTAGAGTTGATCATGGCCGGGTCTAATGAGAGATATAACAATTGATGGACCTCCTACTATCAGCTTAACCTTCTAATTGAGTTTGTTCCTTCACATGATATCAAAATACAATGATCAAAAGGATAAAATTTCAAATCCTGGACCGCCCTCTCTGATTATCCCAAAAGGACATTTGTGTGAGAAGGTGTAACTGGAGATATAACAATTACTAGGCCTTCACATCAAATTAATCTTTTGTTTGAGTTGGATCCTTCACAGGGGAAGCCCATCAGGTATTTTAGTGAATTCATAAAGTCTGGCCCAAACCCGTTTGCCGTTACTGTTCGTGTTTACGGGCCAAAAAAAACATTCCAAGAACAAGGCATTCTAGTGACTTTATAAAATCCTAGCTAAAACCTGTTAGCCAGCCTTGTCCATGGGTTAAAAAAACCATGTCAAGCTAGGCCTTCTTTATGCCCATACTTACCTGTGGGTGTTTTCTTGAACTAAATTCATTTAATGAACAGTGTAGTACTACCTCTGTTTCATGTTTATCTTGTCTTTTGCCTTCTTGAAGTCAGACATTGTAAACTTTGACTATTAATTTATAAAAAGTTATAAAGTTTCACAAAGTAAAAATAATATTTTTATATTCATTTTATCTATCACTTCCAAAATATTAAATTTTTATAATTATAGAATTATAGTTATTTATAGTAAAAGTGTCGTCTCATATAACTCGAAAAAGTCAAAGACAAGATAAAATAAAAACGGAGAAAATACCATTGAATCAGGAGTGTATGGACTGAGATGGAGGAGAAAGTTGAAATTGAGGGGTAGCAATAGCAAGTTTAGGCACGTAATAAAATTAGACAATTGAACAATGAATGGATTGACCAAGGGACACGTAACTAGTTTGTGGGGTATATGCATGGCTGGTGAGTACTTTATCAAGTCACGTAAAAATTGGAACATGCAATAAATGATTTTAGCTAGCCGTTTGTGTAAATGATTACCTACTCAATATATAGAGTCATACTACACCTACTCATCTTTTTTGTCTGCTTAACAATCACAAGTCGTCTTATGTATGTTTAGTTGTTTACTACTCTTTCGTCTTCTCCTTTAGACATTGCGAAAAAAAACATCTCTTGCTTGCATTCTCACGTACTCGATCGGCCCTAGCAATTTGTACTCCCGATACAAACGTGACGAAAGAGTAATACAAGCGTTTACATTGCTTAATAATCATTATACGATTAACTATTAAGGTTATGTTCGACAAATTAGGTGTTGCTACGAACTATTACTTTAGTGGTTGGATGAAAGCTTTCTTGAATAGCTTTCACATTCGGAGTTACAATTTTGAACTCTTCATAAAAGTTGAAACTCTTGTAAAAGTTAGTTCATCTAAACATAGCTTTGATAACTTTTCTTGTTGGCAAAAGCTGAAGCTCTTTGGAAAGCTCTCAAAAAATGTGTGCGAAACATAGGCTAAGGCTATGTTTGGCAACATAAGCCAAGTTTTGAATAAAAGTTAAAGTTTGAAACTTGAAACTTGTTCTTTTTCTCTCAGTTACAGCCTCACCTACTGGTAATTTTTGGAAGCTACCCATATTCACTTGGGAATTACAGCTAAAACAAATTTATAACAATTTCAAGGTAACTTTTTGAAAAAATTGCCGCCAACCCACCTATATAGTGTGGCTTTTGAGAAAAACCCTCCCTATGAAAAAAAAGTTGCAAGGAACCCCCCTATATGACAAAAACGTTTGAGTAAACCCCCTCTCCGACGAGTTTTTGAATTTTCCGGTGAATTTATATTTTATTTGACCGTTTTGCCCCTCTCTAATTAATATATCTACCTTTTCCCCATTTTTTCCCTCCAAACAAGCAAAAAATATTGGAAAAGAAAAGGAAAAAAAACATTGAACTCAAACAAGAGAGAGATTGAGGGTATGAGAAGGATTTCAAAGGCGGGAACAGTGGATATGTTAGTTGCAATGAATGATAATGAGGTAAAATAAGGGGAAAGGGTAGATAATGTTAAAGAGGGGCAAAACTGTCCAAAAAAATAGAACCTAACCGGAAAATTCAAAAACTCACCGGAGAGGGGGGTTTACTAAAACGTTTTGGTCATATAGGGGGGTTCTTTACAACCTTTTTTTTATAGGGGGGTTTTTCACAAAAGCAACAATATATAGGGGGGTTGGCAGCAATTTTTCCTAACTTTTAACTATTTTCTTCTACTTTCAACTAATTTTGTGAAATTACAACTCGCAATTACTGCTAATTTTGCCAAATATAGCCTACATAATCTTCTTTGAGAACTCTTGTAAATTAGGCTTCATTCTAAAAACAGGATTGTAGAGACAACTCATATATGTACTCCAATTTCCTATGCTCTTTTTATGTAAAATAATTCACATGTGCACTCCCATCTCTTTTCTTCTGATGCAAGCAAGGTTGTCTTAAAGTTTCTGAATATTTTTAAGGATCGAATAGTAAAATAGATGTTCGGCCCTCATCTCGTAAGGAAGAGTTTTCGGAAATGACGAATATCCTCTCCATTTCCCCATTTCCTCCATTTACGCATTACCCCTCTAGATGATTGACACGTGTACCATACTCTTTTAAAATAAATACAAAGTCATACCATTCGCAATAAAGGATATTTTTGAAAAATTGGATTGGAAGAGAGATGATTAATTTTTAGTTTATAAAATATGAATAAGATTAAGCTGGACGATGCTGAATATGAAACAATTCATATATACACACTTAATATGTATGCATTGCCTAGATTTATGTTGCTAATGGCCCATAAGGTCATAACACTAGTTGTTATCATTCCTATAATTTGTTGTGGCACAACATGTAACATCAATTCTCTTAATCTTTGGACTATTTGGTCAATATGTGTAAGGATAATCATATAAATTACCAAAAGAATCAATTAGCATAGTATGATCAGTTCTCTAACTTTGTCCCAATGTGTTATAATAAGCACATGAATTCGTTTTACATAACACGATGTAGATGCAGTTGTTACTATTATATACTCCGCCCCTCCCAAAAAGTCAAAGTATTACCTCAAAGAGTATAAAATTGTTATGAGATAATTAATTGATCGGGCTTTCAACCATCAGTTGAACTTTTTGGTTGGAATGCTTCTTTCACATGGTATCAGAGCTTCACTGTGATGAAAAGATATAGGTTGGGCGAGTGCAAAGAGCTTGATTTTGGACCATCCAATAATTTCTGAACCCAAAAGATGGATGATAATTTGCTTTCGCCAACAATGGCCTTTTGTTTGTTGTGCACCAACAAGGAATTAGCCCATTGGGCCTTTTCTGAAATTCGTTTCCAAAAACAATCCCCCAAATTTATGTCTTAAAGCCTGCTTTGGGCCTGTTCACGATATTACTTATTTGTTTCCCAAGCAGTGTAAATGTGACTCACCAGGTTCTGTTCAGTCCAATCCGAGTGATGATCCAATTTCTAGAGCCATTGCCATGCACCAATGAAATTACGCGTTGGGTATGGTCCAGTTTACAAAGTAGTGTCTAGGAACGACAAGGATTGTGGATTTCATATATATCAACATTCTTAGTTTCATCTTGGTTTACTATAAAATTAAAAAGGTTGATCCATTGATCCACACGATTATCCATCGACACGATAACAATGAATTAAAATTTTCTAGATTTGGAGGTCCTCCTCTCGAGTTCGACTCCTAACACATTAGATATAAGGATATCATCAAATTCTTCCGCGAGAAAATAATTCCAGTCGACATGGTCCTTGATCAAGATTTCAACGATATCATCGAGTTTGCAACACGATTCCATTCCCTACAGACAAGACAAAAAATAACTGGATTACGTTGAGTTGGAAACCTTCATGCATCAATGATTAAATTATTGGTTTTCAAGAATGATAACTTCACCATGTAGAGGTTGGATGGCTAACTCATTGTCACATTCAACTTGAATTCTAGGAAAAAACAAGTTCAATAGCCTTACAGACTTCGTTCTCAAGCTTATGTTATGTAAATATCATTAGATGATCATAAGTATCGATATTTCCTATCAAAATCACAAATACAAGTCTTATGAATAACCATGAACATGTGTATAACTATTAACTCATCACATTATAATAGCCGTTGCATCCAAATAAACATCACATTAGAGAAAAGAAGTGAAAGGAACATAATACATAGGACAAGAGAAATACAGACAAGTTAGAAACACAAGAGAGAGAAAAACAGTGGATGAGGTTACCTTTTATCAAAGAAAGGACACAAGAAAGAGTGAAAATAAAGAGGGGTGTAAGTGGCTTCATAAGCAACAAGGCAACGACTATCTTAAGGAAGACGGGTAGTCATGATTCCCTCCGGAAGCAGTGTCGGGTACAACCCTCAGGCACCCATTTGAATTATTTTTATTTCTTTTTCTTGGGTAAATTTGGGAAATTCAAGATTATGAATTTGCAATAAAAAATACGTTCAAGTTTATAAAAGGGAAGCCATTTCAAATTGTTTTTGGATCCCCCCCTTTATGGAAGAAGTCTAGGGTGATGTTATAAGAGAAATAAAAAACCGATAAATCAAGCTATAAAATTAAGATTAGGAGACGATATTTCTAAGTAGTGGAGACAAAGGATCTCTTTTTCATTAACAATCATGACTTTAAATTATTTTGCAGTGATTATAGCTCACATTATTCTCCGTATTAACTTGGCATTTGAGGGGAATGTTCAAAGATTTCATGTTTGATACTAAGGTTGTAATCGAGTCAAGCAGATCAAGTATCATCATGGTTATACTCTGCTCATTTATTAAACAAGCACCTTATTGGTGCTTGTGCTCATCTCATTTATTATTGAGAAATCTTTGACCGAGTATGTTCGCGACTACTCATTAAGTACCTCTGATTTAACTTTAAATAATATAAACGAGAAAAGTAAGAGTGCCCATACTCGACTTATTTATTACTCCATCTATCCCGAAATAAAGGTCCAATATTGACTTATCCCAAAATAATAGTCCATTGTGCATTTTGTGAAGGAACCATACCAACCGAAAACTTAAACTGACGGTTGGAGGTCCAATTAATGAATTAATAATTTATCTCCTAATACACCCCTTACACGAATGCGCTTTGGGCTTGAAGTGTGGATCATGCACAGGCCCACCCTACTTTGTACTAAGGCTCAACTATAGGAGGAATCTCTACTATAGGAAGGATTTGAACTCATGATCTATTGGTCACTGAAATTCTGATACCATATGAACTAACCAACTCAACCAAAAGTTTAAATCGATGATTGGAGGCCAATCAATCATATATCCCTAATACATTTAAGAGTTAACACTCATATATGTGCACTTGGATTCCTAATATTATAAAGGGTTAAACCCTTCAAATTTTGTCCCTTATTTAGCTTTCAAAATTCAAAAATCATCAACACTTCCCTATAATATCACCAACTAACTCACTAATACAATTAAAAATCTTACCTTTTCTCTCCAATCACTTTACTTGTCAATATTTTTAACACAAATTCTCATATGAGGCAGCCTTATTTAGGTCTTAAATGAGGCGGATGATGTCATGCTGATATAAGCGCTCAACTATATAAACCCTACACCCAATATAAGCCAC
>BSSO01005042.1:0-13620 GCA_030267885.1 Mesembryanthemum crystallinum | reverse complement strand
TCCTTCAAATGTGCCCATTCAACCCCATTCAATGGCTGGCACTGCTGAACATACCCTCCTTTTACAGCCATATAACTAAAGAAACACCTTATGAGACCTATGAGACCTATTGACTTCTTATGGCCATTGTCTTTTCCAACCTAATGTAAAATTAACTTATTTTGGTCACTAAAATTTTAAGTTGCATTTAACTTTCAAAAATAGTATAGCACAATGTATATTTCAAAACGTCGGTATTCCTTAGTGTATTTTCGCTAAACCATAGTATACCTCAATGAAATTTTCCATATATATATATATATATATATATATAAGAAAAGTCCATGTTAGATGTATTAAACTGCTTACAGGAGATGAGACCCGCTTTGGATCCGTGGACCCACTGGATCCATGGATTTGGATCTAGGTCCAGTTTTCAAGACCCAGTGGATCTAGATCCTGGTCCTACAAAATGGATCTAGGTCGGAATCCAGCTAGATCCGGTCCAGATCCGACCCATTGCCATCTCAAGAGGAGATTGACCCTATAGGGTGCCCGTTTGTAGAGTTTGTCTTGGATGAGGAGAAATTGACTGGTGTACCGCCTCAGCATTCTTTGTGCCTCTCTGGAAGATTCGGGAGGATAGGTGTCGTGAGCCAAATAATTAAACACAAAAGTGTACCATTCTTCGGACTCATTGTTGCATACTTCTGTTTGTTCGCAAAATGAGGGCTCACTCCACCATAGTATTTGTATTTGTTCGCGATAGAATCGGGCATGTTAATCATTGAGGCTAGCTTGGCTAGAGCGTCAGCGAACTGGTCGTCCTCTTTTGGCAGATAGGTGAACTGAATGTGATGAAAGAGTTTGATCAGCCCCTCGAGGTACTCTTGGTAGGGTACCAAGTTTTCACTTTGGACTTTCCATGCTTTGGAGAGTTGATTGATGATGAGGAGGGAATCTTCGTAGACTCGAAGTCTCTTTACTCCTAAGCGGATTGCAGCTTGGATCACGATAGTGTAGGCTTCGTATTCGGCGGCATTGTTTGTGAGTTCGTAATCGAACTTGATTGAAAGGGGCGTGTGCACACCTTCGGGGCAAACTATGAGTGCTCCTATGCCAAAAACTTTTTGGTTTGACGCCCCGTCGAAGTAAAGTTCCCAGTGGTCGTCTTCGATTATCATGAGGTTCTCATCGGGGAGCTCGTATTCCTCTTCCTGACCAAGAACAGAATATTCGGCCAAGTAATCAAAGATGGCTTGTCCCTTGATTATTTTAATGACCTCATACCTAATGTCGAATCCTGATAGGAGGATTGTCCACCTTGATATTCTCCCATTGAGGACTGGTTTCTCTGACAGATGCTTTATTGGGTTTAGCCTTGACCGGTGGTGGATCGTTCTCTGAAGCAAGCAGTGCCTTAGCTTCTTAGTGGCTCCTACCAAGAGGCACATCTTCTCTATTGTGGAGTAGCGTGTCTCATATATAGTCCAAAAATTTCTTGCTGAGGTAGTAGACCACTCTTTATTCCCCGTCTTGCATTTGGGCTAGCATAGCCCCCATGGTTGTGTCGGTTACCGTGAGGTGAGGATAAGGGGTTTCCCTGGCCTATGAGGGACCAGGATGGGTGGATTTTCCATATATTACTTGATTTTGTCAAAAGCTTCCTGACACTCGTCATCCCACTCTGCTTTGACGTGTCTCTTAATCTTCTTGAATATGGGTTCACATATGATCGTGAGGTTGGAGATGAAACGACTTATGTATTGGAGTCTCCCTAGGAATCCCTTGATTTCGGTTTCGCTGGAGGGGGAGGGCATGTCTACCAGTGCTTTGATCTTGGATGGATCAATTTCGATACCTCGTAGGCTGACAATGAAGTCTAGCACCTTGCCAGCGATGATGCCAAAGGCGCATTTTTGAGGTTGAGCCTCATGAGGTATTTTCGAAGCCTTGTAAAAAACTTTCTCAAATTGGGTATGTGCCCTTTCCTTGTGATAGAAGAAACTATCATGTCGTCTACGTAAACTTCCACAGTTCCACCTCTTTGTGTATCATGTCGTGGAGAATGGTTGTGGCCGTTCTTTGATAGGTTGACCCGACGTTCTTGAGGCCGAGTGGCATATTGGTGCAACAGAATAGCCACAAGTGTGTGATGAAGGCTGTTTTGATTTTGTCGCTTATTGCCATTTGTATTTGATTGTAGCCGGCGTACCCATCCATGCTTGAGAGAAGGGCTTTCCCTATGGTGTTGTCAATTATGACGTTGATGTGAGGTAAGGGAAAATCATCCTTTGGACTCGCTTTGTTGAGATCGCGAAAGTTGATGCATACACGAATCCTTCCGTCCTTTTTAGGTACGGGCACAATGTTGGCGATCCAATCGGCAAACTGTACGGGTTCAATGAATCTTGTGATCAACTGTTTCGGGATTTCTTCTTTGATTTTAAAAGCCCATTCCTTTTTCATGAGAAGAAATTTCTATTTCACAAGTTTTGAACCAGGGAGGAGTGGAAGGGTGTGTTCGGCGATGCTTTGGTCGATGCTAGGCATGTCTTCGTAGGACCAGGCAAACACGTCTTGAAATTCTGTTAGCAGATCTATAAATTTTTTACGCTTTGTTGGTGACGGGGACGTGCCGATCCGCAGTTGGCGAGACTCGCCCTTGTCATTAGTCAGGTATACGAGTTATGTTTCCTCAATTATCGGAGTTGATTATTCGTGTACAATTAGTGCTTTGATTATTTTTTTTAGGCAACTCATTTTCATTAGCAACTAAAGAGTTTGAGAAGTAAGCGGAAGAGGATTTCGTTTCATTGATTGAAAGGGAAGGTACAATGATGGGAGAGACAAGACTCAGAGAGGATAACAGGGACAATGCCAGACTTCTTATGGGAAGACGACTCAGACTCAGACTCGGACTCGGAGGTGGCACTTTGTCTATTGCGGATCTTAATCTTGATCTTTACCAAGCGTCAACTTTAATTGAGAACGAAGGGAGTAGTTAGTTGGTGTGAATAGTTCGACACTCATCTCTTGAATGTAATCAACATGGCTTATCAAGATAGCAGTATAACTGTATAAGCAACGAACAGGCCTTACAAGTTACAAACATATTACAAACATATGAAGGCTAAATAACAGAACAAGGGAACCAGCCCAACTGAAGGCCTGCTTGTGCCTCGCAATACTCCAAACTCTCTCTCTCTCTCTCCACAGAGACAGAACCAAGAAGGTAAATCCTCTGGATTCAGTTGCTGAAATTGAACACCTACGATTTGATTTTAAGCTCTAACATTATATTGCCTAGATCACATTGAATTTCGTAATGTTTTATTGATTCATTGCGCTCGATTTTCATTCTCACATTTGGTTTGATTCTTGAACAACGTTTCCATTTTCTAATTGCGTAAAATCCAAGCTTCAGCTCAAACATTCCGAGAATTTCAGTTTGATTTAGCGCTAAATGTCGCAGATTTTAGCTGTTATTATCTGTTTGATTGTTCTTTAATTTTTCTTTCTCAGAATTTGCTTTATCATTCAATGTTTCTTCTCACATTTGGTAACTAGAAGTTTCTTGGTCCTTCAATTCCGTTGTTAACACTATTGTAACTAATTCTTTTGATTTTCACCAAAATATTGATTAGATGGTAGATCATTGGTGGATTGCGTTTCTGGTGATCTCGTGCATTGTTGGGGTCTCTTATGGGAGTGCTGGTGATGCTGATCCACTTTACAGGTATATACCAATCTTTATGCTTTTTTTGTTGAGATGATAGTGCTGATTTAGATTGGTAATCATTGTATTTCTCTTATTGTACTAGCATTTTTTTTTTTTTTTGACAAATAAGGTCAAACTTTACTGCTTTTGATTTTCATTGCAATTTATCATTTGGGATTGTGACTTTTTTTACAAAAATAGTAAAACTTGGAAAAATTGAAACTGGCAAGGATTTCATTCTGTTATGGTTTTGGAACTGATATATGATGGATGGTGGTTTTATTACTTAGGTTTGGTGCATCTGTTGATATCTGTTGATGTTTTCACTTTTTGTGGAAAACTATGTTTGAGTATTTGTATTCCTTTTCATATTAGCCTGTACTCTGCATATGGATATTGATTGGAATCCATCTAATGCTTTTGCGTAGCTTAACATGTCGTCATTGATTTGAAGATTTTCACTTCAATATCCCTGAGCTGGTTCACTTAGTTTTTGGCAAACACATAGCTGTGTGCTGTCACAATTGCTTTCAGTCTAAGATCTGAATGAGATATTACTCAGTGTCTTTACAGATTTTTCCTATCATGTTGTAGTCTTTAGATTTATTTTAGTTTTCAATTGTGAGCTTTCCACAGCTGTGTTTTTAGATTTAATTGTTAACAATTCCATTTCTCAACCCTGGGTGGGTAGCTAAATTGGTAAAAGTTGTGCGATCTATTCCAGAGGTCCTTAGTCTGAGCCATCTTAGAGCCACTTGAGTCGTTTACTTTATTTAAAGAAAAAAAAAAAATCCATTTCTACTTGATGGAATTTGTGAATGTCAAGTGAAAGAACTACACATTTTCAGAATTTTTTTTTTGAAAAAAAAAAAAAGAAGAAAAAAGAGAAACCAAAAGAAGAAGAATGAATGAGAGAAAGAAACCAAGGATATAATACATATCTATGCTCACAAGAAAGGCAATCCACCAACTTACTGCCTCTCAAAAGGCCTCAAGGGGCTTCCTCTTCTGGCAGCCAGCCATCATAGTGAGATTGGGTCTGGTTAAATTTTTTTGCTCCTTGACAACAAACATGAGTTTGAGAGCACTTAGCTCAGATGTTTGGTTTAGTCAACTACACTCAAAAGAGAACTCTATCCTCCCACCTCTCAGAATCCGAGTAAACAATGTTCTCAGGAAAAATAATTGTTGGTGTAATTCCATGTTCCAAAGATTTTATATCGATAGGTACCTTTCAGAATATCATAATGTGGAGAAAATGATTGCAAATATGCTAAGTGAACACCCCTAGAAACTTCTCATTTTCCATTCTTCAGAAGTGTGTGAACCTTTTCTTTTTTTCTTTTTTTCCTTTCCAGGGGAGGGGGAAGAGGCAGTTGTTGACAAAGCTGTGAATACAGGGAGAAATGAAACGAAGACAAAGCTTGAGAAAGCATATTTGAACTTGAATAGATTATGGATCACAATCAACTTGTGTTTGCTAGTCAAATTGCAGTATTGCCTCAACTTTGAGTAGAAACTTTGAAGAAATTGTATCCATTTTATTTAGTACTCGCCACTACTCATAATCCAATTCATAATCTCACCTCAGTTCCTTTGTGATTTTGGGACAATCGGATACCATAACTGTACACTGCAAATAATTGCAGGTGCATGGGCTCTGTTATTTTTATCTTCTATATTTCACCTTCCCTACTTAGAAATTGCCAAAGGTCTACATCCCCAGCTCCACATGCTCCTAGATAAGAGGGCTTCCGTTCCTCTCTTCCTGATGCCCCAACTTTCCAGTTAGATCTGTAGCTCTCAACATAAATGACTTGGAAAGTGGATGGGAATTGTGGGCATATTGCCAATCCCAAGGGCTAGCCAAGAATTAAGATATATCTTACGTTACCATACCATTAACCCAGTTTAAGACTCCCAATTAAGGCATTTTAGAAGGCGGGAGAAAGATGTAATCAGCCTTACTTCTGTGTAAATAGGGCTGGCTACTAGTTGAACCAAGCCACCTCATCCTAATTCAAAGTTAGAGAATTCAAGTTAGAGCTTCAGTTCTAGAAGCTGAGTTGAATCTCGTGTCAAACATGGATTATGAGTTGCAGCTCGAGCTAAAGCTTGCTTGTTCTACATTGTAGTATTTATATTCTTTTATTTTTAGAAGTTATATCTGTTTTATATGGAAAAGATCTTTTCATGTTTCAAATATCTATTCTTTAAAGGGAAAAAACATATAAAAATTGCTAGCTTATTTAGGCTCACGAGTTCTCAAGCTGAGTTTCATTGAAATGAGTCAATTGCGGGTCGAGCTTCCAGCCTCGCCAAGCACAGAAACATCAAAAGCACCTTACCTCGTGGCCAATCCTATGTTTAAACTTTCTTTGAAGCTAAACACTTGACAATGGTTAGCATGCATCAAGTCATACCATAATATACTATTACCTCAGAGCCTTTCATGAGGCTGCTACTTATAATTATAAGTTAAAAGGTTTTTTTTCTTTTTTTTGGGAGGCTGTCTGTGCGCCATGAATTTTTTCTTGACTCCTTTGCCTACAGTGCTGAATCTGATTCCAGGGTGTGGGCCCTCTCAAACATGGGCTTATTCAGTGGTAAGACGTTCTTTCAGCATCTGACTTCCACTCCCCATAATTCTCCATTCCCACTGAGTTCCATTATTTGGGGTACCAAAGTGCCCTAGAAGATGCGTGCTTTCTTTTGGACTGCGGTCCTTGATAGAGTTAAGACCAACAATCTGAGGCAGAGGAGGAAGCCTCATAAGATGTTGTCGCCTGATGTTTCTATCATTTGTTATAAGAGCACGGAGACCAACGTTCCTGCATTTTCATTTTGCTTAGTGTGCTTGGCAGCGATTGCTTGGAATCTTCGGGGAGAATTGGGTCTGCCCTGCCAATCTGGTGTTGATGTTCCAAGTTGGTTATAAGGGTTTCGGATATAGGAAGGAAGGGAAGACTTTATGGAGATGTGCTATGCTTGCCCTTGTCTGGTGCATCTGGACTGAACAAACCAACAGGGTGTTCAGAGAGCAATTTCTTCTTAACAATTTAGTTTGGGATAGAATTGTTTACTTTGCTTTATTGTGGGTTTGGGCTCATAGAATTTTCCCTAGAATCCCCGGAATCTCACTGTCAGAAGTACAGAGGGATTAGAGGGCACTTTTGTATCGACTTGTTTCAAGGACAACTTGTCCTCTACTTGTACTTTTTACGTTTCTTTTACATTTCTTATCTAAAAAAATTTATGCATTTCCAGAATGGATTTTGTAGTGTTGAGCTCCATGCTCACAATATTTTTTTGTCCAGATATGTCCTACTCTTTTTAGACTTGTCTTTGAGACTTTACTTCCTATGGTTGCACAATTGTTGCATTTTTCAATAGGCTTTCTTGGTAATCAAAGGTTACATTTGATCCGTTTTGCTTCTGGGGATCTCTGTGTGGCTAACTGATAAGTCTTGTTATGCAGACTCTGTTTGTAATCATATGATTTTTGTCCTCTATTTGAACTGTTCAATTATTTTATCATGCTTTTTTTCCCCTCCTCTGTGGGCGGGATTGCAGGTCTTGTGTCAACCAGTGTATCACTAATGGATGTGTTGGGGAGAAATGCTTTTCACATTGCAATTTTTCTTCAAATGCTGATTTGGTCAATGGACCGTGGTACATGCAAGAACCTCTTTACGTGAAGTGGAAACAATGGGATTGCCAAAGTGATTGCCGCTACTATTGCATGGTTGACAGAGAAATGGAAAGGCAAGAGCTTGGTCATGGTCCTGTCAAGTATCATGGGAAATGGCCTTTCAAGCGCGTTTTTGGACTTCAGGTTTGTCAGTTTGTTGTTGGTACAGTTAATAATAAATGAAATGTGACTCAACCATGTCAACTACACAAAAACCTGCAGGTTGTAAAGTATCAGCTCATATTTTCTAATTAACGCGTTATCTGCATTTTTTTCTTTCTCAGGAGCCTGCTTCTGTAGCTCTTTCCATTCTCAACCTGGCGATGCATTTCCATGGTTGGCTGGCCTTTTTCGTTCTTGTCCACTATAAGCTGCCTCTGAAGCAAAATAAGACATACTATGAGTACACTACTTTATGGCATTTATATGGTCTGCTGTCACTTAATTCTTGGCTCTGGAGCGCTGTTTTTCACAGTCGGTAAGGTCTTTTCTTAATTCATTCATTTGCTTGCATAGACACCATATATGAGTATAATGTGGGGAAGCAGACATTGTTTGCTCTTGTTTATGTCAATGAAGATGTTAATGATTTTCAGTACAAAGTAAACCTTGAGAGTGAGCTTACATAGTACAGACTCACCTCACTCTTACCTGGTTTCATCTGAGGAGTTTGGAACGACTGGCTACTGGTATCAAGAAATAGAAAAGTGGTACCCCTTTATGGATTTGTCCTTAACATTATGCCACCACTTATTCTGAACTATACATGCTGAAAAGCCTTCTTGATTACTTTCATTCTTGTACATTTTCTTGTCCATTCTAGGCAATAGCAAACCCCTGGCTGATTCCCTGGTTTCAAACTGCCAAAAGAGACGGGGAAAAAAGAATGCAAAGGCTAAAGAGCAATGCTCTGTGCCTTATTGGTCTTTAGCAGATATAATTGTACCCTAATTAAATTTTTTTCTTTCTAAATCAATTAAGGAGCTTGCCTAGTCTACTCTTCCACTAAGAGCCAGGTGGAGGATGTGAACGGGGTCAAGTTATAGCCTGGCTGGTCAGTGGTCTGTAACTAATGTGAATGGAATTACTCTATGTTCACTTGTGCAATGAATACCCAGAGCTGAAAGTGTCCTCGTTGTGAACCCCATAAGCAACCAAATAGTTTTTCTGTACTCATTTTGATGTCCCTTTATACCTACTCTTCTCAATTGTTAGTAAAGACATTGGTAATGATGCATATTGTGACACAATTCTCAAGGTAGGGATTCCCAATTTAGGCAGGTACTAAATTCCATGGGCTTGGCCAAGCTTAGTAGTCTTCAGCAAACCCGTCCCCCCTTCTTCCCACCTTGCCCAGGCATTTTGAGTCCAATTTTTCACTTGCATTTTATCTAATTTATTCCCTCGCACCTAACTGCACCTACTTCAGACTCCCATAAGCTGTTGCACTTCCTGATGTTCGAAGGACATATTGTCATTTCAATTATAGCTGTTCAGCTTGGAAACCAAAAAAATAAAAAGTAGTATAGCGTTCGTAGTTGTATGTTAGTGCTGGCTAATGATGATAATAGGTCACATATCTGAAGCGAAAATAAGATGTAATTAGAATCTGCAGCTATGAAACGAAGGTTTGTTATCATGCATTATACTCCCTCCATTCCCCTAAAATCCTTATGTTTCCTAATATGGTAAGGGTTTTTGTTTAAAGTTACAATGATACCCCTCCCAATCAACCCCCTTTTTTTTTAATGCCCACTAGCCAAGGGCAAAATTGGAAGTCAAGAGCCAAAGCAAAACTCCTTTGTTTACGTGCAAAGTTAAACCGTAAGGATTTTAGCGGAACAGAGGAGGTATATGTTTGGTTGAATTGATGAATTTAGGAAGGCAACCCATACCCTTTTGCCTTGTGTGCTCGATAAATCAATTAACGTAGTTGATATGTGTAGGGTATTCAAGATGGTCCAAACACATAACAACATAGGTCAAAGAAGTTAAATTAGTTTAGTGGTAGGATTGAAATTAGAGGAAGCAGCAAGTTCAAATAGACTTTGTCTTGAATTTCAGAGAATATGGTGTCTTTGGAGATAGGCAAACTGAAATTGAACAGGAACTACACCACATGATGCTTAGGATGTCCGACTCAGTGAAGTGCATCCTCAAAATGGACGGTCTGGTGTTTGTTTATGGTTCTAGTTTTGGACTTTGGAGAGAGAGGGAGGATGGAGAGAACAGTGACGGATTACCAACCAACTGATTAGCTTTAGGCTTTTGTAATAGAAATGGTTGCTTCAACTTTAGTCCCGTCAATGCTTTTTTTTCTTTGCTTTTGACTTCCGCATACAAAGTTGGAGTAGACTTACTGAGTGATTGAAGATTAGATTTATAACTTGAAAGTGGGATGCATTATTGGAGGATTCTGTAGGGTTGTTAAAGAAAGGTGAACTGGAGGCAAAGTCGACGGAGCTACCTTGGCTGCTACTGTACGCAGCTCTATACTCCCTCGTCCTTTTTTCTTGTGTAGACAGAACACTGCACGATTCAACATTGGTGAGAGGGATATGATCCTCTGACATTGTGCTATGTTTGTGACTGTGAGAGTACTTTTGCCATAGACTTACGTCTTAACAATCAAGGTTATTGTGAAGTTCGATTTTATAATCTATCACAGTTCACTCCTTGTGAAGGCTTTCTTTCTCAATTTATATGAATATCCACGGAAGGTATAGTAAAATTTAATAAAGCCACATCTAAGCTCATATGTGCAGAAGATGCATTTTGAGTACAGTCTCATTCCACACCAAGTAACAATCGCATAAATTTCAACAATGCGGATCTACCTTGATCCACTCACAAGCCCAACCCTATGCATACTCTTTTCTTGAATATCCTTTGTGACCACGCATTTCATAATTATTCAAAGAAACTCTGTGATTGCTTTGGTATCTCTATGAATGCTTATCCTCAATGGAAATTGATGAATTAGTGCAGTGGTAATTCCCTGGTTTGCTGTTCAAATTTCATATACTATCACACATACATGTTATGCATTCTTTTTTGGAAAAGTGAGGAACTAAATAGTAAACAGAAGTTATATCTGTATGTTAAAAACAATTAATTTTAGTCAATACTCTTATTGAACTGCAGAGATGTTGATTTAACAGAGAAGCTTGACTACTCATCAGCAGTGGCGGTGCTTGGGTATTCACTCATTGTTTCAATAATGAGAAGTTTTCATGTCAGAGATGAGGCTACCAGAGTTATGGTTTCTGCTCCGCTGCTGGCATTCATAGCAACCCACATACTGTTCCTGAACAACTATAAAATGGATTATGGTATAACTCGAAAATTTGTCTGACCTTGTATAATTATTCAAATAAGACATAGAGCATGAGCGTTTATTTGACTGTTTGTGTTATGGAACAGGGTGGAATATGCAAGTCTGTGTAGTCATGGCTGTTGCTCAACTTCTCATATGGGCAATCTGGGCTGGGGTCACTCGTCATCCTTCAAGGTGGAAGTTGTGGTTTGTAGTCGTAGCTGGTGGACTTGCAATGCTCTTGGAGATATATGATTTCCCTCCATATGAAGGGTTTGTGGATGCGCATGCACTCTGGCATGCCACCACCATCCCTCTTACCTACATGTGGTGGAGCTTTATTATGGATGATGCCAAGTACCGCACGCTTCAATTAACAAAGAAGGCAAAGTAAACAATATTTGGAATCACTGGAAACTGATTACAGCCCTGTGACAACTTTTGGCAATTTGTACCGACATTTGAGTACGCCACTGGATTCAGATGGTGTCTGTTGTTTCACATTCCTCATTGCTCTCTCGCAGTCACAGAAGGTTGGGGATTCTTAGTAGGAAAGACGCCATCTAGTTGTTGTCTGGTGTCTCTAGACGGAGTTGTCGTACACAGATTAAAATTGTATTCTAATGAGCTGCCAGCCTGCCATGCTAACCATATTTCAGTTGCACGGCTTCCTCCAGCTGATAATTCTCTACAGGATTTCTCCAAAATTTTCCATTGTTTGAGTTATGATTAAAATGGTCAGTAGATATGATTTTGGGACATTTAGAGTAGTTTTGAAGAAATAGTGATTGGCATTGATCAAACTAATTTTCGAAACTTGTCCCCTTTAAATCCTTAAATATATTTCCTTCACTGTCCATTAAGCACTTGCGTTCTAGCCAATAATGTTACTACAGTTACTACATTTAAGATATACTGTACTTGTTACTTATATGTCTCCTCTTTGAAGGAAATGAGATTTGAAGTCTGAACTAGGGTCTCTTTTGAGAACATTGGGTGATTGTTTACGAAGCTACTCATCCTTAAGCTTTTGTTCATTACCTTCTTGCTATCTTGGCATTTATCCTTGATTAGATTATCCAGTTTCTTTTTTATTACAATAATTTGCACCCATAAGCCATGTGCTTTGTAAATCCGTATTAAAATTAATGTTGCAACTAAATGGAATTATATTACTTGAATTAATTTTCGCTTTGTAACCAAACACTCTCAGTTAGGAAAATATAGGCTTGCTTAGAAACGATCGTATATCTCATGTATCAAGTTATCGAGAAAAACCCATAAACTGTAGTACAGTATTATAAATTTCCAATTGCAAGTAAATGCCAAGCAATATACTCTAGGGCTGGGCAAATGGGCGGGGGCCCGTTGGGCGACCCGACCCGACCCGGATTAAACCGGGTCAATGCCCATTTAAACTGGTAATGGACGGGCCTTTAACGGACCGGCCCATTTAAACTTTTAACCGGGTCGAGGCCGGGTCGACCACTAGGACCTCTTGAGGATCAATGAACCAGTTACTGTAATCTCATCTCCTCAAATTTCTCTCCTGTGCAAGACAAAAACCCCACTATCATCCCCATTTACAACTAAATTAAATAATCCTCCATTGCTGCCACTCATGTCCTTTACCTAAATCCCCTCAATTTGTCCTCTCCCATCTTGTTTCCACCACCATTTTTAATTCTCTCTCAGTTTCTCATGCCATAAAGAAAAAAATCCTCATCTCCAGAAAAAACAGGGGCTAATTACTTAAAACTTGAAGCCCTCCTCTAATGGCAGCAACAACTACTACAACAACAATAACAACAGCTTCAACAAACCTCAAACACCATCGTTTTCGTGAAATCACCATTCGCGACCTGCCACCAGAACCTCCTCAGTCTCTCTCCTGAAACAATGGCGGCCAGATTCTCCTTCATAGTCTTCGCATCTCATCAAAATCGTCGCATCTTCGATTACACCGAAGCATTATTTGCCTACCAAAATCATTTATAAAAGATTTAAATGGGTGACCCGCCTCGGCCCACTAACTAAATGGGTCGACCCAGCCCGGCCCATTTACTAAATGGGCCGACCCGACCCAACCCGCCCATTTGCCCAGGTCTAATATACTCCAAAAGAGTGACGCTTTGAGACATTAGCCAAGATATTGTAGACTCATCACTTAGCTCTTATCATCTATCAGCAGCACTCACTCTCTTGTTGATTTTGTTGATGACATTCTTTTGTGATAGGTTAGTGACAATGCTATTAGGCATCTTTCAAAACCAAGTAAACATCAATAAAATTCCTGCTTAGAAAACAACCTGAACGTTTCAGTACCTCTACGACTACTAGCAAAAAATCTAATTGGCAGCAATAATAGCGCAACTTCAATTTAATGTAGTACTGTATTAAGCAAGTGGAAATTTTGTATTAAATGAACAAACTTCCACCATTATTAACTCCCAAAATATATAAGCAAAAAGAGCAGAGAGTACTTTTTTTTTTTTTTTAAAAAAAATTCATGGTCAAAATTACTTGTGATAAGAGGGAGTAACTAATTTTCATGCCAGATGATCACATATTTGCAAGTGACAACATGTTCAGTGACGATCTGAAAGTAACAACCAAATCTCCAACAGAACACACTGCTTTCAGGGTTCTATTCAAAGGCTCAAACGAGAAGCAAAATCAACTTTTGCGCAAAATACGATTCACTTCAAGCATTTTACAAAGGTTTTTTTGTGGGGAACCACCTTTTATATATCACTTTTCGTGAAAAGCCACCTTATATAATCAATTTTGTGGCCAACGACCCTATAAAAATAATTTCCTTATTGGTGCCACCTTAGGCCTGATTCCGGCCAATTTAATGGATGATGTTCCCGTTATGCCCTTGCGTTTTATAATTTGTTTATTTCTTTTGCT
>BSSO01005041.1:0-13621 GCA_030267885.1 Mesembryanthemum crystallinum | reverse complement strand
TATGAAAATACTTTTCGATACGAATTCAACCAATATTTTTTTATATTGTGAATCAAAGTAAATTTTTCACGATTTAATAGTCAAACTTGGACACAAAAATCTAAAACGTCATATAAAAAAAAACGGAGGGAGTATAACAATTTAGTTGACAACAATCTATTTTTGGGAGTCGACTCTTTGACTACTAACTAGCTTTTTTTACCTAGCTGATAATTCTACCCATTTATTAGAGTGTTTGGTGGGTTGATAATTTGGTTAGTTTGTTGGGTAAAACAAGTTAACTTTTAGAAATTAGAAGACCAGTTTGGTATGTCAAAATTTCACATTTAAAAGGTATTGTTATTAATTACTCCCTCCGTTTAACAATATAAAATATGTTGACTGTTTCATGGTGTTCGAAAACCTATTTTGACCTTTAATATTTCTTCTTATATATTGTCAACAAATTACTGTAATATTATGATAAGAATGTACTTTTAAAAATCAAACTTTTGATATCATCTTTATATCATGATTCAATTTTTTTTTTTTTTTTTTTTTTTTTTATGAATTAATGGTTAAAGTTGATAAATTTTGGCTCCGGAGATAAATGACGTCCTATATTATGAAATGGAGGGAGTACTGATGTTTTCAAACATATTCTAAATCAAACCATCTATCTGCCAGTTAAATCGGCTAAAATAACAAACTAACAACAACCAAACTATATCAACTTACACTTACGAGCTACCAGTTGCTTGCTAACCCCGCCATATTGTCTGATTGGATCAACTAAGAAGGGACGGCAAAGATGCCAACAATGACCGCCGCAATTGGAGATCTTTTTTTTCATTGCCTTACGTAGGAACTTGAAATAAATTTGTATACCGCACATATTCCTCACATTTCTCAGCATTTCTAATTTGTAATTAATGGTCGCAAAAACTAAATGAAACTGATTTTGGTCTATAGAAATGTGCCTGAATACAAAATGACCCATATCTATTTCCTCTCTTCATTTTCCATAATTACATAGTTTTCACGACATATAAAAATTTCAGGTTGGGATAGCTATTTTTTATTTTCAGTAACTTGTACACATTATTTTGTATTCGTTTTCTATAATTACATAGTTTTCACGATATAGAGAAGTTTCATTTGTATCGCTATTTTTTTCTATTTTTAGTGACTTGTACACATTATTTTGTATTGTTCTTCCTACCGATTGGCGATTTCTTCATTATGTTGAAGTTTGAAATAAATAAGACTCTCCTTTGTAACAACTTTATTTTCTATTCCCCTCTTTAAGGTTTGTTCTATCGTATACAGTAATTTTGATTTTTCAAAGTAGGATCCAATATAATGGTATAGTCTCCAACGTTTATATTTGTATCCCCCAATGGTAGTAAGATTCTTTATCACAATTTTGTTTCTTTGTTATTTTATGTTTTCAAAAATATTTGTATTTTCATGTGTGAGAGATCAATCAGGATTGTATTCATAATTTTGTCTCACCTATTATTCGAGAGTTCAATCTGGAATTCCTATATATAATCTAAAATGCACTATAAGCCTCCAACTCCAAACAATTATTTCTACGTTTAAGAAATATGTGATGTCGCATAAGATTGTTTATAGGAAGGAATGTCAATGTTACTGACCCGTAATACACTTTTATTAATTGTTTTAAATAGGAATCTTATGCTGTTACTTTAGATTTACTATTAAAGTATCAAATATTATATTTTGTTGTAAATACCCTATAATATTTTACTGATGAAAATTTCCTCATTTGTTAAGTTTGGTTTAATTTGGACCCAATTCAAGTGAGCGAATACATTGTAAGTGAGGTTCAATTCTAAAACCAATTGGTATCTCAAGGCTACTTCATTTATTAATGTGGTGAGAAATTATTAGGTGGTCCCGGACCATTGGTCCCCTTCTCATAAAATAGAATATTTGTCATATCTTTTTGGCTGATTTGGAGTGAGATCCACCTGATTTTTTAGAGGAGGTACCAATAGTCCCGTACTATGTAACAATATATCTAATGTGGGATACATACCCATTTTAGCATCATACCGTGTTATAAACAGGAGGATTTGGATAAATGAACTACAGTGTGTCATTGCCATAAGAACAACATAATAATAATAAATATAGACATATGATGCATAAATACCAAGACTCTATAAAAGAGAAGATAAAATTGGGTCTTCAGAAATTATAGATTGGAGATTAACTTGGAGCCCTTAGAAAATGTAACTGATTGAGATGTACAAAAAGCCCATTGTCAGCTGCTGATCATGAGGATAGAGTAAATGAGACATAAGAAATGGCAATTAAAGAGTAGGAACTCTTTCAGCTGAACCACCAATGACAGTGAGCAAATTGTTGGCAAATGGGTCACTAAGGTGAGCAGACAAGTTCTCAACTGGGCCTTGGCCAGTCACATAAGCTTGAAGGAAAAAGCCCAACATTGCAAACATTGCAAGTCTTCCATTCTTGATCTCCTTCACCTTCAATATGGCTGCCTGGTCTGGGTCCTTGGCTAAGCCCAATGGGTCAAATGGGCCTCCTGGGTGAAGCCTGTCCTCGAAATCCTGCCATTATTAAAAACACTTCATTACTCAAATTGTTTAATCGCACAATTTGAATCGAATGTACATTACTAACTTGGCTCTATTTAACTTGTATTGACTGAATCGAAAATAAACTCAACTAGCTAAAAACTGAATTGACACTTATCCAAATAAGTTAAAAAAAAAACAGGCCATGCGAATAGTAAGATGTACACGGCTTACAATACTAGATCAAAGTGAGCATATGGTTAAATTAATATCTGTGCAACATAAGCCAGACTGCCAATTATATTTCTAGTACATGTAGAAGAAGAATTGTATACAACTTATAGAATTCGATATATGGTAGTCATGGTTATAAGTTAGTCCATTTTAATGGGTAGGGTTTCAAATTGCAGTAAAAAAGATGGTAGCATCCTTTACATAATACTCTGAATCTACAATCAAAATCATGTTACAAGAGAGCATTATCCATTGGCGTAGACAATACATTATTTCATACTCCATTAAGTTTTGTTCTTATTTTTTTCAGACATATTACTATTTAAAGTAATTGGTATCCATTTAGTATAGTTAAGTTCAATATCATCCATATCATCCAGCTGAAATGAACACAAACAAATCTTGCTAATGCTGATAATCTAATAATGCATCTAAGGAGATCGATACGTACCAAGCCGTTGGTGATTCTGTAGTACTCAGCACCACCAAGAAGAACAACTTCAGCGACGACAGCAACAACAAGGTTGATTGGGATGTTCTTCCCAAAGTAGTTTAGGGTGTTTCCATCCAGAAGCAGGGCACCAGTCTGCACACATGTACATCATTCATTCATTTCAGTTACTTACAGTTACTACTCATTGAAGATATATAGTAGAGCAGCTAAAAATATTTGTATAACTAAATATAAATATAAATATAAATCATTAAATTAGAACCTTGAACCAAACAGCTTCAGGGCCACAGTTGGCTCCAAATTTGTTGAAAGCCTCAGGGATAATGAACCCAGCAGCTCCAAGCATTGCCCACCTCGCGTGGATCAGCTCAAATGCTTGGTACCTGCAATCAAATTGAATTCATCAACTTTACATCCCCGTCCAACTTCTAAACTAATCACCAAAAATTAGCTGTTTGTTCAGGCAGATGGGGATTTTCAGATCATACATTCTAGCTAGGTTCATTTCGTCACTATCAATTCAATCCTGCAACCTACATTTTCTCTAATATTAGTACTAATCACTCATTCGGTTATTAAGTTCTCTTCAGTTCTATTCAATGTCTGTCATTCCCTTAAGACCATATTGGCATCATTTTTAATCAAAGACCTTAAATTCAATGATAGTTGCATTTGTAGTGATCTTCAACAAGAATAGTAGAATAGAAGATTGGGGCTTACTTGGCAAAGTTCTCTGGCTTCTTTCCGAGACCAAAAGGATCATAACCATAGCTGCAAGTAAAACATAGATATCAGTTATCAAAGTCTTATTAGTACACCGTTTGTAACTTGCATTGTTTATCAGTAGACCAAATATATTTTCATTATTTAAAACGAGTCACAATGATAGAATTTAAGAGAAGATTAGAAGAATCATACTCTCCGGGGACTTCACCGGTGAGGTACTCAGGGATCTCAGAGCGGTCGAGAAGGCCGTCAGGCAAGAAGATCCTGCGGTCGGGGCCGTACCATTTAGCCAGCTCATCAGTGGTGGATGAAGCAGCAGGTGCAGGCTTAGCCTTAGACTTAGTAGGAGGTGGTGGAGGAGCAGCCTTCTTCTTACCAAATTGGAAAAGAGCAACTACCTTTGAATTATTAGTACTAACACTTGGGGCAGAAGAGGCATTTCTCAAGTTCAGTTGGTTTCCCAACATTTCCGACTTTCCTAGGCACGTCGCCGCCGTTGCTGCCGCCACTGACGCCATGTCTTCCTCCCTTCTGCCGCCGCCGCTCCTCGAATATAAGCAAATAAAATAAAATAAAATTGAACACTTATTGGTTAAGGGTGATTGTTAAGTGTGAGGGTGAAGTGAAGGGGGAGGTTGTAACTAAATGGTTGAGTTGGTGGTTGTGGGAGTGACAGGTCAGATTAACGGTACTGAGCTGTGATTGGTGGAAAGGGTGAAGGAGGAATCTGTTGGATTTCTGTGATAGGGCAGATGTGATTACAGGTCAGATAATGGGGTGGTGATGTGGTATTGAGGATAGAGCAGGTGTTTTGTGATCCTTTTGTTTTGGATAACGGCTCTTATCTCTAGCTTTCTCAGACTACAGTGAACTGTTTTTCTTGTTGATGTGATGGAGTAATGAAATGGGCTTAATGTGTGAGATGTTGTTTCCGATATCTGTGAAGCCTTAATAATATGAATTGGGCTTCCAATTCCAGCTTCAATGAATTGGGCTGTTGATGGTGTGTGCCATTCCCAATCAGCTGGCCTATGTTTGATTTTCACTAGCCTAATTAGATTGAAGTACCATCAAGGGTGGTACTTTCAAACTTACTTACAAGTGGTTTGGTAAACCAAGCTCCTGGGTTTGCTCTTGAACACGACAGTCCAAACATAACAAAAGCGGGAGATATATTGGTTGCTATTCACTAACACTGCTTTTATTTAGCAATAAAAAAAAGAAAGAAAACTTAGATTGAAGCAAAGATAGGTTGAAACTGCACTTCATACTTCACAAAGTTCACATTCTGGAAAAGCAAAGTTCACATTCTTTATCAGTAGTATATGGGTAAGAGTGGGCTGCTACCTGGTCTAGCCCATATCTAATTGGCCCATGAAATTTATTGTGCCCACAAAAGACCACCCAAATCTCAGAAATGGGTTAATCTTGACCTCCCTAATCCAAAGAGGGAGCCCCTAAATCGGACCCATGGGCTCCTATAGTACCATCAGCCGTTTTTGTTCGACTTCGACAAGGTTTAGTGTCTTTTAGAAGAAATAAAAGTTATACTTTGTGTTTCAAATAAGGTAAGTGACGTGATATAGACGATTTTCGAACTCAACTCTTATTGTTGAAAAAAATCCCTATTCATATTGTTTTAATGCATTGGTGCTCACAATGACAAGAGTCTCTAATTACTCTATGAGGATCATGCCTTACGTCAATATAAACATTGGAATCTAAGCACTTTTTTTTTTTATAGGAATTATTATTGGAATGTAAGCACTTGATTCATGAGATATGTTTGAATGTTTCCCAGCATGTCTATTACTTAACACTCATCACAAGAAAGTGTGACCCTAACAATCCTATAAGAGAACCAACTCAACCAAGGTTTAATATTGACTTCCCTCAAAAATAAAAATAAAAATTAAATTAATATTGACTTTGCACATATGTTAAGTATTAACTGCCAAAATTAGAGTGAAAGTGAGCATAATAGAGTATTATTTGGGACAAAATAAAATTAAATATTGGGACAGATGGAGCATAATTTCAATTATAATTGTAGTATTAGTATATTTCCCTTTTTTTTTTTTGTTAGTATATTTTTGTTCTTTTACCCTTTAGCCACTAGCCATCGTTATAAATTTTTATAAATAAAATTTTTGGGTAGGTAACAAAGCTAATGGCCAAATGAATTTTTATTTTATTTTTAGTCTAAATGGGCAAATGAATTTGAGTGGCCACATCCCACATATGCGGAGAGGATGGCATAGGTTGTTGGGCTAGGCCTTCGAAAAAGCTACAATAGGGTGCTGGCCCGTAGTCGGACCCGATTTGATTTGAGATTTGAGGTGTTTGTTTTGACTACATGACAGATAAGCTACACTACACATGCCTATGGCTATTGGCCGGTGAAAACTGAAAACTGAAAAGCAAAACAGCCTATCAATCTATTACAGTAGGTGAATACTGAATCCTACATTTACTGTAATAATAAAATAATGTAAATCCTACACTCAAGCTATCACTAGAATTATTTTTGCTACGACAATCAATTCCAGCCATAAGATAAAAAACCTTCCACATTTTCGCTACTAGACAAACTTGCACCAAACCTCAGTGAAAACTCATTTCTCCATTCTAGTAAATGATGTCTGTCCTCTCCTCCATACCTTTATTGTTTTTGTCTTCAAAGAAGAAAAAAATAAAAAATAAAAATCTTGAAGACGTCCGGAAACTCATTTCAATCTGATTAGTGGAGTAGTAAACTTTAAAATAACAATATACTCCTTTCATTCAACCTTTCCTGATGGACTATTATAGTTGGTTTTTACGATTATTGCAAGCGGAACAACTTTGACCATAAATATTATCCAAACTTCATCACAATATCTTACAAGTCATGAGTTTATGTTACTTGCACCATGATGGATATAACTTTCTCCTACGCACTCTTGATTTCTCACACAAGTGCAATCGAAAATGTTGGGTAAACTATAACATGTTTTTCTCCATTATTTACTATGATGATACCAAAACCTATTATATCCTACATACTTTCATTGTTTTAGTAATTTTAAGATGTTAGACGAATCTTTTAGATAATAAGAATATGATTATAATACAAGGATGATTTCAATGTAAAAAAACGTACCAAGTTTAATATATACGGAGTACAATTTTGTTCTTTAGTGTATATAATTGATAAAGAGAAAATCCAACCTAGAAAAGAAAAATAATATACCTAGAAAATATAATAAGAAAATAAACCAATACATACACTAAAATACCAACACATAAAGAAAA
Source organism: Mesembryanthemum crystallinum (assembly GCA_030267885.1). Lineage (NCBI taxonomy): Eukaryota > Viridiplantae > Streptophyta > Magnoliopsida > Caryophyllales > Aizoaceae > Mesembryanthemum > Mesembryanthemum crystallinum. Next base: position 6,364 of record BSSO01005041.1, on the reverse strand, counting down.
TAAAGCACCAACATGATAAGATAATCAACATTATTTTTGATGGCAACTACCACCCAAATCACCAACTTCCAATTAGCCGGCCAGTACACCTAGAATGACAAAAGGCTTGAAAACTACTCCAAAACTCATATCAGCTACAAACTTATTAGCTCTACTCAATTATATGGTGGTATTCAATTCACGTAACTTTGGTTCACTTTGACACTATTAGTTCCAACACACCATGACCACATCACCTCATCATAGTGGAATCAATTGTACCCTTTGCTATAGATATGTCATATGTACAAGTTCGTTTTACCAATTTTTTTGATATATAAAAACCGACATGAGGTTGGAAACCATTTAAAGTCACTACTTCTTTTTCTTTTTCTTTATCTTAATATGTACTTCTAATTTTTAGTTAAGTTGAGTTTAGTTTATCTTAGTCAAGTGGCGTTCAATTTACTGCAGTTGAAAATAATACTGTACTTCATAATTGAAGTATCAACAGGTATAATAATGTTTCTAGCTCATTTAATTCTAGGCTTTAGTCAAAATTTTGATGTACTCTTCCTAGCCACAAATGATGACTTTAAGCTATAACCAGATACTCTATTTGATTTGTCAAATTGATACACAAATTGAAGAAACTCTTATCAAGTAATAAGGGTATGTTCATTTCACCTTACCCAATTTACATTCAGTTTAGTTGAAATTACTTCAGCACAGTTGAAATGAACACACCCTCACTAATTAGTTTAGTTCCGTAGTTATTTTATATAGGTACTCCCCAAAACGTTTAAACTCATGAGCTGATATGAAAACAATTGCTTGTTTACTAGCGGATCAAATATCTCAAATTACCCATGAGTAACTTTAAGGCCGACAAATTGATGATGTTAATGGGGGATACTTTTGTCTGGTTATTATCTTAGCAAAAAAATAAAAAATAAAAATAAAAAAAGTAAAAAATAAAGATATGAAAAGGAAATGGAACGACAAGTGGGGCGTGGGCCGGCCACAAAGAGAGGAGGCGATTTGAAACGGGCAAGGGACTCCCTTCACTTTGAGTACTAAAAATTTGGGGCTCGTATATATAAATAAAGTATCAGATTTCATTTATAAGTAAAAGTATGTAACCAAGAGTCAACTTCAATTGAAAATAAAGGGAGTAATTGATCTTTCTATATCAAAATTAGTTAATCAGAGTAATTAATTAATAAGAGCATTAGCCGGCGCGTGGCGTACGTGAGGGACTACGTGCGCGGCTGGCAAGCATTTTCCCATTTCCATGACTATGCTTGTTGCTTCCTTTGATAAATCCATATTTACGGCTCAATTCATACAGCCGCCCCACCCACGACTGTGAAATCAACATTTTTGACCGCTTTTCTCATCAACTGGTTCTTCTTCTATTGTTTTATGTCACATTTCACATTTCACCACACACTTTTTTACCCATGTACATGACTCATGAATTAGCTTCTTGGTAAACACATACGAGTTCATTTATAAAATAGTTAAGATGTGTTCTTAGTAATATCCAAGATTGTCAACACCAATAAATGAACAAAAAAAATTGCTACTGATTTACTCCCTCCGTCCCTCATTTTTCTTAACATTGCACTATTCACACAAGAATTAAGGAGGGTAGATTTGGACTATTTTGCCCTTGGTTGATAAACATTAAATTAATGGGTAGTGAGTGTGAGAAACATTAAAATAATGTGAAGAGAGATAGTGATTGGAGAGAGAAAGTATAATTTTTTATTGTATGTAAGGGATAGTTAGGGGTAAATAAGGAAGAATATGAGAAAAATATAGTTACGTTAAGATAAGTAGGGAACTTGATTTTGGGAGTTTGTTAAGGTAAGTGGGGGACGGAGGGAGTATTATACACTCCAATATGTATATACAGTTCTCAAAAGGCTATATGCACAACAACTATGAAGGCATTATACTACTCAATTAGTACAAAGGAAACAATAATAATTTAAAAAAATTGATTTAACCACGTTACTGATGAAGGGGTTAAAATGAAAAAGTATTTATTTAAATAATTGATTAAAACTATCAATAAAACACTCCTGATTTTTGGTTAAATTTTTGCAACTAGTTTGTTTGTGGGAAGGTATATGGTAAAATATGTTGGTTAGTATTGGCGGTAACTTACAAACAGTTCAAAACTTATTACAAATCAACCCTAATAACCGCTCATAGTGACTTTTTCAAAAGTTGGATGTTATATGGAAATACAACCATCCACTCACCAAACATTTATTTAAGCTATGTTCATTTTTATTTGAACGGTGTCGAATTGAGATGAATGAATAATGACATTAATATTTGAGAGAAAAAGTAATTAAGTGGTATAGTAGAACTGATTACAAGATACAAATGATAAAATGAACATAAATAATTAGTAATTTTGGTCAAACAAATCAAAAGGACAAAAAAAATAACCAAAAAATCACTTATCAAAATCAACAATTTCAAGCTCCAACAACTACAACACACCCAAAACTTGCATTCAAAATCCTTCTATTCAATTTCCACTCCTTAGTTTTATCTCCCCAAAAAAAAGGTCATATACAAACTAGTCCACACTGTTCATAAACAAAATGAAATATTACTTGAAAAAGTGGTGAGTATACATTTTTAAACTCTCAAATCTTATCTTTCTATACGTGTGCCAACTTGATTGCCTTACGTAAATTACATTCATTTATCAACATACTCAATTAAAAAAAAAAAAAAAAAAAAACAAAGAATCCCACATTTGCAAATTTGCTTATTCATAACATCAACTCATGAAAATTTAGGTAATGTCGATGTCAAATTGAAGCGTTGCATCCCGCAATTCTAGAGGAGGTAGCCTTGCATGAAAATAGCAACTTAATTCACCACTACAATATTTTTGGAATATCATCTCATCTGGTAAATACGAAAATAAACCAGAAATTATTATAGGCACCCAAAAAAAATGAAAATTTGAAAACTCTTTTTTTGTTTTCCTACAAAATTATTTCCCAGAAAAGGGAGATCTATCAGATATTCAGATTCCCAATAAAAAAAAAAAGTGGGCCAAACTCCCACCACCATAATTGGCTGAAGACGTCTGACTCTGCCTCTGTATTGGCACGTGTGGTGCATGTTTATCACGCGCCAAGTGACCGCGCGTGGGTGAAGACGAGTCATCAATTTGGAAAGCGATGCTTCTTTATATTGAGTAAAAAAAAAAAAAAAAACAGGGGATTTGGCCTTCTCTCCCATTTTTAGTTTTTACCATCTCCACCATTTTCTCTCTCCTCTTCTTCTGCAATTCCTTTTCCCTGGTTTGGATTCGGAAATTCTCATTTATTTATTTATTTTAATAATTTATTATTACGTCGTTCCAATCCAAATGTCCTTCATATCCTTTACAATGAGATCAAAATGATTCGATTTCGTATTCTCCCTTCTATCTCTCTCTAAAAACCATATTGTTCTTCTTCTCTCTCATCTCTCACACTTTTTTTCTCTCTCAGCTTCAGTTCAGAAAGAGAGAGAGAAAGAGCACATTCTTGGTCTCTGCTTCAACCTGGTTCAGATCTCAGCATAAAGATAACAACTTTAAGCAAAAAAATATGAAGGTATAAATTCCTTACCCCTTTTAGATTCTGGGTTCCTTAGTACTACTGGGTTCTGTTAAATTTTATAGTATTGGGCATGAGATTCTCCTTAAAGGTGTATCGCTTTCTTCTTTTTGAAGCTCTGTTTTTAAGGCGGGGTTTATTAATCTTTTTGAAGCTCTGTTTTTAATCATGTCTTTCAGAAACCCTTTTGGTTTTGGCCTTTTCGGCCCTTTTGTTGCTAAATTTAGCAATCAAATCAATACTATTGCTTTTAAATTGAAAACCCAGTTGAGAATTTCTAATAAGTAGTTTATGATTGTACTGCTTTAAATGGGGGAGTGACAGGGAGATATCCGCCAGCTTAATACGAGGATGGTAGCTTTGAAACTCGTCTATATCGACCTTTGTGTCTTTTATATTGGGGGGGGGGGTGTTTGATTGGGTGTTTAAGCTCTGTTTTTTCTTGGTTGGTGGATGATCAGGAGAATTTTTGACTGAATTTAATCTAAAAATGGAATATTTTAGTTGGTTTTCTTTTCTGTATTTGCAGAAAATTGTGTTAAGATTGGACTTGCATGATAACAAGGCCAAGCAGAAAGCTCTCAAGACAGTTTCTACTCTTCCAGGTACTAAAACAATAGTTCCAGAATGTTTGATGTCTTAGTATTCAATATTAGATGATTTAATTAAATTCTATCTAGATTTAATTGTGGTTTAAAAACCTTGACACTTGATTGATCAGTTTGAATCGATTTATTTTTAATGTGGTCTCACCATAATGTGCTACTGCTATACTACTAGTACTAGTATATACAACCCATTCCTCTGATGATCTATGGTAGAGAAATTCACTATGCTGCTATGGAAATTCACTCGATGTGCGGCTCCAAAGTACTGAAATTTATTTATGAGAATGCGTAGCATATTTTATATGTACATGAACATCAAAAGATGATATTCTTTGAATTATATGATCCATATCGGCTCTCACGTAATGTTTACCAAGCTCAATTCAGAGGAAGTTGTAATGAATATGGTTTTTATTTGTTGCTGGTTTCTTTTCTTTTTCTTTCTTTACCTCTTGAATTGTCTAGGAATTATACTCTCTTTTGGAAATGGAGGTATTAAGACTCAAACCTAGGTAGTAAAGGTGATTACGTTGCGTGGTAATACTTACCTATATATTCTGTACCGTCTGTGTGGTGAATTGTCAAATATAATCTTCTACAAATCCCTTTTCCATTTACTTTTAATGGAATGCCACCTTTTACCTTCCCTTCCCTCATACAAAGAATTTCCACACAATACCTAGAGAATTTACTTTGAGAGCATCAATGCATTTTTAGTTCATATGTGAATCTTTCAACTCCTATTTTTGGATTCACGACTACAATGAAATGTTGTCTGATATTCTTCTCCCTTTTCGGGGAATTCGTTTGTGACATAAGATAATACCTTGTCATCATCATATTCTCATTGAATTTGGTTTAATTGCTGCTTTGTTTCTATTTAGCATAGAATATTTTCTGCACAACCAAACACCCCCTAAATGCCAATGCTTTCAACTACTAAATTCCGTATCAAACTTGAGGAAGTTGATGGTGACCCTATAATTTTTTATTTTAATTATATATGTAGGGATCGATTCTATTGCGATGGACATGAAGGAGAGGAAACTAACTGTGATTGGCACTGTGGATCCTGTGAGCGTAGTGAGTAAACTGCGCAAGAATTGGCCAACCACGGACATAATACTGGTGGGGCCTGCCAAGGAGCCAGAGAAGGAGAAGAAGGAAGAGCCAAAGAAGGAAGAGGAAAAGAAAGAGGAGCCGAAGAAGGAGGAGGAGAAGAAGGACGAAGCAAAGAAGGAAGAGCCGAAAAAGGAAGAGGAGAAGAAAGACGAGCCCAAGAAGGAAGAGGGCGCGAAGAAGGAAGAAGAGAAGAAGCCTGACCCTGTCTTAGAGCTTGTCAAAGCATACAGAGCATATAACCCTCATCAAACATCATATTACTATGTTCAAAGCATGGAAGAGAACCCAAATGCTTGTGTTATATGTTGATGATCGCTTTATTTGAGAGAAGATGGGGATGTAATTCCTCTTTACTGAGGTGCATTTGGAGTATTTTCTGCTCAAGCTAGAGGAAATTAATTAATGACTCTTGGAGCAGATAAATGTGATTTGTATAGAAGTTGAATGCTAGCTGCTGCTTCGTTCTCAGCTCTGTTCAAGAATGGGGCTTATTATGATTATTGGGTGTTACGTAAAGTAGCTTAAATAAAAATTTTGGTAGTCAACTGTAATAGCTAGTTGTAGAATGGTCTGTACGTTAATTTTCCCATTAAACCTTGTTTCTTGTAAATATTATTTTCTCCGGGTCATATTGAAAGAAAAAGTTTAGCTTGAGTGGAAAACATATGATGTATTGGGGCTTCTAAGAGCTCTATGTTTGTACATATTGTGTATCATTCATTTGAGTAATATACTCTATAATAGTCTTAGGGTGTGTTTATTTTACTTGAAAGTATCTGAAGTGAACTAAATTGAGTTGAATGAATAATTATAAAGTTATTTATATATTTATATATAAAAGTTATTGAAATAAGTTTGATCCCAATTTGAGGATGGGATTCTATTTCTCTGGCTTGCATTTGTGGGGACATAAAGCATAGGGGGAGGTGGAAACCAGAAAGCAAAGACGAATGAATAATATGTGGTTGTTCACGAGTGGTAGGCTACAAACCTTACAATCTACTCCTACATTGGTGG
>BSSO01005040.1:0-13621 GCA_030267885.1 Mesembryanthemum crystallinum | reverse complement strand
ATTGGTTCAATAATTTATTCTAAGGCAGTTTCTAATTGTTAACTTTTGCCTAAGGTTGTTTTGAATCGTTAAATTGGTAACCTTAGAGGCTTGGAAGCCCTTCCTAGAAGGTATTCCCCTCCCTCTTAGGTCTTGTATTGGTTGAACATTGTTGCTTTTGTGTTGGTTTTAATGATAATCACTCATCTTACCCAAAAAAAAAAAAATAAAAAAAAATCATATGTGCTGGAGCAGAGGCACTAGCAGTAATAAAATTAGCAATGCAAAACACACCAATCATAATGCTACTGTGAAATACAATCCAATTATAATGCGGTGTCAGCATTCATAATGTTTATACATATTGACTACATTTATAAAGGATGTCATCATAAGTGAATAGCCAATAAACAACCTCATCATGAAATTTAGTAACATCCAGAAGCAATGCAATTACACGAATACTCAAATTGTATGAAACAAACATAACATCACAACTAGTTGTATACCCCCGTGCGTTGCACGGACTCGTTATCATGTTACATGATAGTACCTCTTTAGTTTCGATTTATTTGTTATGTACTCCTATATTGCTAATTCAAATCAAGTAATAAACGTAAGGAAATCATTTGCAAAAGAAGAAGGTAAAACTATGGAGAAAATCTTATGTATAAAGTTGAAAAAAACAGTTAACAAAGATAACGGACTTAATAAAAACTTTCAATATTAATAATAATATAAATTTACGATAGTGACTTTCACACACAATGCGAATAAAATTGATTTACAAAAATAAAATGTATACACCCTAAACAGTACGGATTTAAAGAATAAACTCTAGTGCGATGAAGTATGGATACCCTATACATGACATACTTAATAATTAAATAACAAAATTCAAAAATTATTTACTAATATAATAACTATCTCAATTCTATATATTTGTCAATATGCTTCAACCTACATCATTCTAATATAATAAAACAACTACAAATTATATCTGATTATCAAAAATTCTTTTATTATTGTATCACAAATTCCTCCAAAACATGCATGCACTAACATTTAGGATGTTGAGAATATGCTATTGAGATTTATTTGCACTATGTGTAAGGAAGTCAAAATTCAATTGCAAATTCCTCTAAAACACGTGTTTAAAAATATATATAACTTTATCATAAGTTAAAAGAGCATTACCTAACTATATCATAATTCTCATATTTTATAACAAATTTAAACTATAATTTAACAAAAGTGAGTCATGTATTCTTTTTTTTTCCAAAGTTAATATCTAATCTTGTATTTAATTTATAAATGTTATATATCGTTGAGAAAAGGTTGAAGTTGCAATACTTGTATGCATACCAATCTAATCAATTTGGATAATGTATAATACATGACTGAGATAAAAATTCAAACTAAGTAGAATAGAAGAAAAAATAAAAGTCGAAATTATTGATCTATAAATAATAACTTATGTAAATGTGGTGTTTATCCAAAAAAAAAAAAACTCTTAAATAATAATCAAATAAAAGTAGTGAAATATGTATCTGTATAAAATAGATCATATAACCATCAAATCAAAATTGCAGTTTTTCAATTTGATGCAAAATGTGATGTCCAAATTCATTGAAAACAAATACATACATGCACTACCATTTAATTAAATGTAAAAAAGTTGAACTAAACTTAATAACATTACATTGATCACCATAAATCAAAAGAGTAATAAGTAATACGTGCATTAAATCAAAAATTAATATTGATATGACATGGCATAGATGTGCGGCATGGTGATGATGTGTATTGCTTATGTGGATGCTTAGGTGTCACTACCAAAATTATCATGATTCACTTATATATATATAGCCTTGTCAAGGTTGTATCAATCATGGATAAATTTAATTAGTCCATATAGAGATAACTCATGTTCATGCTTACTATCTATGACAAACTATTAATCAAAGTAAAGCACAATCGTATGGGCTCAAACACATGGTCATCGGTAAATTTATCTGATCACTTGATAAACACACAATGGGAACGGACTATAAATTTATGTAACAGGCATAACTCATGTACGACCATGTAAATTCCATTTTCTGTGTTAACAATGTTTTAACTTATGAGTATGTTAGATTGACACACATTCCAAGTTTTCTTCTCCGTGACTGTTGAAAAAATTGTTTGGGATAATAGGGAAATGGAATTCCTGTCAACTTAACATACATCCAACTTTATAAATCACTTGTAGAATATTGATACATACACAAATCAAGTACATGATAACACTCAAAATTACATCAATAGAAACGATAATGTAAACAAGGAGATTAAGGTTTAGAGTAGCCTGCTTAGTTGAAGTTTGGATTGAGGCACGCTAGGCTATACGTGGAGAAGAAACGCCCCTCCAGCACGAGTCTTTGATTTGATAAACGGCACTCTCTACCTCAGATACAACAACCCGTCGAAAGTTATTGAGTGCAGAAATTAACTCTCCTGAACCACCAAATTACCCATGCTCAAAACTAGTTATAGAATTGCATATTTGTATAATAGATAGTTTTCTCGAGAGTAAAAGCCAAAAGAATTTTTCTCTACTACAATCACTTAGTTTTTCTCCCGGTAGTGACTAATTGTGCATATAAGAATCATTGCTCCTAACTACTGCCTTGCCAAGTACAGAGTAATTCTCCCCTGTTTCACTTACTACATGGAGATATTTACAAGTCAACAAGTTAATGGTTGGAGAATCACTTTCCTAAAACCATGCAGAAACGGCCAATAATTTTTTAACACTGCTTAGTCAAAGCCATAATTGTGGAGTTAAATTCTCCTCATAAATGGTTGAGAGGAGTTACAACCTTCACCATAATAGCAATAATAAAACCATTATAATACTCCACTTAATAAGCAATAAAAGAGAGTTTTTAGGAACATAAATCATTTTCTGAGGCAAAAGTAATTTAATAAGTTAGTGAATAAGAATAATGTCTCTTGACTAAATAATATAAATAATCAAAATAATTTAGTAGTTATTTGAGCTTGAAAATTGGTAAGTAGATTACTCTACTACCTAAATAGATGTAACATCAAATAACTTAAATAAAATTTAAAAGATTAAAATTTAAATCAGACTAAATTTTCTAACAGGAACTTACCTTAAAATGCCAAGAATATATTAGTTGAACCAGAAGACTTTTTCTTTTTTCCTTCATAACTTTTATGTTGATGATTTTTACACACACAATATATTTATTTATATGAATATTGTTGCTTTGACATTAGATGGAAAACCTAGAAGATATCAATTTAAATGTTGAATATATCGTTGAAGACGGTGAAAGTAATGAGAATATTCTTGTAGACGACTTGGATCAAGACTCACATTTGGATAACAACTTAGATATTGGATTGGAGGATATTTTTGAGGACGATTCAATGGTGTATTGTTAGTTCTCAATGATGATGATGATGTTGTGGTTGGTGATGCATTGGATGATTTGGTCGACAATAATATTCAACGTGAAGTGATCGAGCGTACTACTCCACCATATGTAGGGATGAGTTTCAAATCAGCAAGTGAAGTGCTAAATATTGCCATGAACATGGGAAGGGCAATGGATTTTTCCAAATAAGAATCATAAGCCCTAAGAGAATAAAACACGCTACCAACACAACTGCTGGAGAAGGTAATGTCACTAGAGCAAATAGTCGGATAGAAGATTATAGTGACTATACAAGGTTGAGATTAGTTTGCTCAAAAAATTGGATAAATTTGAATCCAAATCAAAGAATCCACAAAGAGTGCTAGTACTTGCTTATTGGATGCGAAATCAAGGTCAATGCATCTCTTAATGATGATGGCTCTTGGAAATTGACTTGGGTTCTTGTAGATCACAATCACCCATGTGTAGAAGAAAATTCTAAATTAGTGTCAAATTATCAACACGTTCGTGAGGAAGATAAGGGGACAATTATAAATAATGACAATGCTGGTGTGTCGATTGCCAAAAATTACTACTCATTTGTAGTCCAAGTATGGTGGCCATGACAATATTCCTTTTAGTGAGAGGGATATGCACAACTTGATCAGCAAGGTTAGAGATTAGGTTTGAAGCACGATGATTTTGTTGCAATGAGGACATACTTTGTGAAAATGAGCTCAAACAAGTCTAATTTTTCCTACATGTACGATATTATAACAGTAGTAGGCTAAAAAAATGTATTTTGGGCAGATGGAGGAGTAGAGCAGCATAACAAGATTTTGAAAATGTAGTGTTATTTGATACCACTTTTGTGTCAATCATACATAGGATAACTTTCGCTCTTTCATTGGAGTAAATCATCATGGTCAGTCAATTCTACTTGGTTCTGCACTTTTATTCGGTAAAGAAACCCAAAACTTTGGATAGCTATTTCATGTATGGCTGACATGCATGTCTGACGAGGCTCCGAAGGCAATGCTTACAGATCAATGCAAAGCTATAGGTATGTAACTTTGCTCTTTATTAATTTTATATGCATATGGTTGATAGTATGAACCAGTAACCTTTTTTTTTTTTAAATAAAGGTGGTTATCATTAAAGCGCAAGCCACACACATTGTTCACATTGCAAAACCAAATAGGGAAGGAGTATACCTTCTATGAAGGGATTCCCCAAACCCCATTGGTTATCAAAAGAGAAGCAGAGTAAAAGCTAAAAATTTAAGAACATAATTCCATAAACCATACTTTATCTAAGCCAGAAACGTTGCTTGATAGTAGAGGCTTGATCCTACAGCTGATTACCCATTTAATATGTTTGATCAAATTTGCAGATCTGGGGATTTGCAAGTGAATCCTGGCTTCATTTCTTATCTTCCACAGGTTTGTAGATAAGGCTAGCAGTAGCTGTAGAGAACACACTTCTTCTGAATTTACTCCCTTTAGCTCGTTTATAGATCCTTCTGAAATTGATAGTACGAACCATCAACTTATCTATAACTTTACTCTTTATTAATTTTATATGCATGTGCTAGATAGTATGAACCGTAACTTACCTATAACTTTACTATTATTAATTGTAAATGCATATGATAGATAGTACGAACCAATAACTTGCATATAAGCGTATTCTAAATAATCCCTCATTATAACCCAAAAACTTTGTTGTTTAGTTGAATGATTCATGTTTTATTCAAAATTTATACTATTATGAATAGGTAATGCCATATTGGAGGTATTTCCACATACTAAACGTAGATGGTGCATTTGGCATATAATGAGAAACACCAAGAAGCATTTGACAAGCACCCACAATGGGATGATATTATTCGAGTACTTAAAATGGTTTTGCATGATTCACTCACTATTTTAGAGTTTGAAAATGGTTGGCAAAAATAATTTATCGCTCATCCTTCAAAGTTACAATTGGTGTCAGAACATGTATGATGTGAGGAATCGATGGGTGCATATTGTCTTCAAGGATGACTTTTGGGCTGGTATGTCAAGCACTCAAAGGAACGAGGGAATGAAAAATTTGTGGAGTAATATGGATTATGTTTGGCGAAGAGGGTGAAAGAAGAGGATAATGAAATTTTTAAGTCTATTAGTTCTCTGGTTTAGTGCTTAACCCAACACATATTTGAACATGTCTTCAAAAGTTCTATACAACAAGAAAGTTCATTGAGTTTCAAAGAGAAGTTCGTGATATGACTTACACTAATACTATAAAATTGAAGGACGATGAGAACATTATTTTGTATGAAGTCGTGATGAGGAGATTGAGACATGAGTGAACAAAAAGCAAGAGATATACGGTATCCATGGATAGAGAAATGCTTGAGATTAGATGTGATTGTAAATATTTTGAGTTCAAGGGCATTTTGTGCATCCATTCACTTCGTGTATTCCATGAAGAAGAGTTGGATTTTATTCTAGATAAGTATATCCTAAATCAATAGAGGAAGGATTTTCCTAGGTAATATCTCAAGGTCACAATTCCATACTATTCTTTGTTAAATCAAAGACCAATAGAGATGAAGAGATATGAAACCATGCAAGGTTCATTTCATTATATTTCGGCATTTGCAATGACATGTGAGAACTTATACAATAAGGTACATGATTAATATTTATTCTGTTTAAAGTTGAAAGCTGATGCCATTAATAGTGATATCAAGGGTTAAGATCACTATTGTTTAACAACCATGTGAAATATATGGTAGGCGAGCTGTGAAAAATGTGGAAAATGAAAATTGTGAGAATGTTGAAAATGAAAGTGGAGAGAATGAGGAATGATCAAAATTTCATAATGGATCCCATTGATCGTAGGGACAAGGGCAAAGCACTAATGAAAAGGAAGGTTATTATACTAACAAGTTGGCTAGTGTGAGAAAGAGATCTACACAGCCACCACAACTACATAGATAATTTGTTGACCATGGAGTTCAAATATATACACTGGTATGTTATATCTTCAATAATAGTACTGTTTATTTATTTATTCTATTACTGCTCTTTTTTTTTCTCCTTTATACAATGTTGGTAATCAATATTTTTTGTTTGGGAAATTCCAATTGGTGTTCTTGTGTTATTGTCTTTTCCAATTGGTGCCCAAAGTCTTTTGCAAATTCAATTGGTAACCTCGAACTTGTGCATTTGTCCAGTTCATGACAATAATTATGGTTTACCATCTAAGTTGACCATTAGTTGGATCACGTGGGTGTAATGTAAGCTTAAATTTAACGTTTAAAAACAAATTAGCCACTAAATATGCGCTAAAAACACAATTTTTTGACTTTTTAACTTGTTAAATTTATCACTAAACTGAGATTAAAAGTTGTATATGGAGACGAATTGAAGGGCTGGATTTTTAAAACATCAAATTTAAGCTCGCATTACACTCGTGTGACCCAATGAGCAGAAAATTTAGACTTCAAACCATTAATAATGTCATGGGTTGGACACATGCACAAGTTCAAGGGTACCATTTGAATTTCAAATAAAGAATACTTTGGGAACCATTTGGAATAGCCAATAATATAGGGGCACCATTTGGAATACCCAATAATATAGGGGCACCAAATGGAATATCCCTTTTTGTTTCTTTACAGATATGCCAACCGTACAAAGTTGCTCAAAATTTTGTAGTTAATCCACCATTTCATATTACTGTAGTAAAGATACAAATTGCCAACCCTATAATGCCTTGTCTAGTTCTTGTTTCTTTTCTATCATTCATGGTTATTTTGACTTTGCACATGCAGGATTGATCATCAACATACTAACAAGCAAGCATGCTGAGTGAACCTTGATACTGCTGAGCATTTTCACTGCTCATTTTCCTACTCTCATTTTATAGAACTACAGAGTCGGGATTAATTCTACCTAATTATTATTGAATAATCACATGGGTATAAATACAGTGACAAGACATATAACCCTAATAACCCTAATCGGGTTTGGGCTTATAACTGTTACAAGGCTCACTAAATTAATTAAATTACATAATTACACTATTTATCACATTTTCCATATCTTAATATATTTTGGTAATGTATTTGTAGTCAAAAGTTGATGAGCAGAAAGTAAGTTGATAGTGTGGTTGCTGAATCGCTTGCTACATGAGTAGAAAAGCTTGATAGCTTATTGGCATGGTTGTACGTCAATTTTTTAATGTAAGCTCGGGTGTATTATCAGACTATTGGGAATGATGTTTTATCGCTGTTTGTAAATTTTTGTGCACAAAGAGTTTTTGGATGCTTGTGACCATCAATTACTGAGCAGAATGTTGATTAAATTTTTGTAACCACCATCTTTCTTAAGGATTGTTTGTAGCATACAGTCTTATTGCTGCTTGTAAGCTCAGGTGTGTCAAACATCTAATGGGAATTATGTTTATATAGCTGCTTGTAAATTTCAGTGCACAAAGTTTTTGGCTGCTTGTGAAGATCAGTGACTTTGTTTAGCAGAATTGATTATTTGATTTTTGTAACCCCTCTTTCTTGTGCAGAGGTTATTTGTGACATACAGCGTAATTGATTTAGGAGTTATATTGTTTGCAAAGCTCAGTCGCTAATAGCCAACATGAATGGGGTTAATGCAATTAGTGCTTTATTATTTATTTTTTTTGGAAAAGGGTAAGAAAATTTTATTCCATCTTCCAAAGGAGGCCAATGTGGCACTATTTGTATCAAAAGATACACACCCAACCCAGGCATACCTGGTGAGAAATTACATCACATGCATGTGAACAAACCAGTTCAGAAACAATAACAACTGACTAATCATCACTTTCAACATTAAGCTGATTGTATCTAATATATACACAAAACTGAACATGTCTTACAACCTGACTGGGAGACCTTCTGTGATGTTTAAACAGCCTGAAATTCCTCTCACGCCATATTTCATAGATGGCTGTTGTAAGGGCTGTTCTGCAGGCCCTCTAATGAAATTGCTTACCTTTTACATTTGCCTTGAACCATCTAAGCTCATGCTTTAGAGACAAGGGTCTTCTATGAAGACCAAGCCAGTTTAGTAATGACTTCCACACCTGGTGTGCAAATTCACATTGAAAGAAAAGATGAGCACAGGTTTCTGCATCATTGTAGCAAAGTGTACACCTGTTGACAAGTTGAAGTCCTCTCTTACAGAGGTTGCCCACAATGGCTAATTTGTTTGTAGCAGCTAACAGTGAGATAATTCTATGCCTTGGGACAACCATATTTTCCCAAATGGCTCTAGCATAATGGAATCTTCCTCCGTGTTCTTTGAAAAAATCATAGGATTTCTGGGTATTCACCTTATCCTCCACAACCCAATCTTGAATCACCCTCTGAGGGGATCCACATCTGTACTCTTGCTTACTGCTTCCCAAATGGTTGTTTGCTGCAAATAGTATTTTTTAATCCATGCTGACCAGAGAGAGTTACTGCATTGAGCTCTCCATAGCCATTTTGAAAACACAACTCTATTCCATGCAAGGACCTCCTTAATATTCAAACCTCCCTCATTTAGTGGTTTTAATGATGCTTGCCAGCTCATAAGCACCAGTTTCCTAACTCCATTATTATTATTCCACAAAAAAGCACTGCAAAGCTTGGAAATCTTATCTACAATAATTTTGGGAAGAATGAAAGCTGAACACCAGAAGGAGTGGGTACCAAAGACCACAGAATTTATGCGCTGAAGCTTGCCAGCATAACTCAAGAGAGAAGCTGACCAGTGAGTCATCTTTACTGCAATCTTGTCAATGAGTGGTTGACAGAGTGTGACTGTAAGTCTGGTTGCAGACAATGGCACCCCAAGGTACCTAAAGGGAAGCGGACCCTTTACAAAGCCCTTGGCAGTTAGGATCATCTCTTGAACATCATGTCTCACACCCCCAAAGTAGATGCATGACTTAGATAAATTTGCATGCATCCCTAACATGGCAGCAAATTTGTGGAAGGCATTAACCATAATGCTAACAGCTGGGAGGTCACCTTTGGTGAAAATGAAGAGGTCATCCGCAAAGCTTAGATGTGTAATACCTGCCCTTACACACCTAGGATGGTAGCTGAAGTTTGGGTCATCGCTAACTTTCCTAAACATCCTAGCCAAGAATTCCATACACATCAACAAAAAGGAAAGGAGACATAGGGTCTCCTTGCCTTAATCCCATAGCACCAAAGAAGAACCCTTCAGGAGTGCCTTGGATGTTCAAAGAAAATTTGGCAGTTCTAACACACACCATGATCAAAGCCACAAATTCAGCAAGAAAACCAAAGTAGCATAGTACCTTTTCTAAGAAATTCCAATCAAGAGAGTCATAGGCTTTTTTTATGTCAACCTTAATCATAGCTCTAGGTGACACATTAGCCCTGTTGTAGTGTTTGGTGAGTTCGTGTGCAAATAAGATGTTGTCAAAAATAGCTCTACCACTGACAAAAGCACCCTTCTCCAGCCCCACAACATGCATGATAGCCTTTTGTAGTCTACTAGTGATGATTTTTGTAATGGTCTTATATAAAACATTACAACAAGATATAGGTCTGAAATCCATTACACTAGCTGGCACTTTGCACTTAGGAATCAAGGAAACAATGGTAGTATTTACCTATTTCAGCAGCAGACCAGCTGAAAAGAAGTCCTTAATAGCAAGGCAGATATCTTCCCCAATAATAGCCTAGGCCCCCTTGAAGAAAGCCGAAGAATAACCATCTGGTCCAGAGGCTTTGTTGTCAGGTATAGAAAAGAGTGCATCCTTGATTTCCATGTTAGTGACTTCATGAAGGATTGCAGTAGAGAGCTCCTCAATAACCATAGGGCCAGCTTTCCAATCAGTGGTATCAAAAGTAGATACATTAGAGGGAGTAGCCAAGAGTGCAACATAATAATCAAGAAAAGCTTTGGTGACCTTCTCATCTCCTTTCTGAAGATGGCCATTGTGATAAGTTATAGAACAGACTCTGCTTGCTACTTTCTTCTCACTAACCTTTGCATGAAAATAGGCACAATTCTCATCATTAGCCTTGATGTCACTGATTTTTTCCCTTTGAGCTAGAGAGCTCAGTTCGGCTTTCTGAAGTTTTGTAAGAATACTGATTTTGTCCTGCTCCTCCTGAATTAAGCTAGGTGACAGGGGATCACTCTGAAGCTGAGCTTGAATACTGTGGAGTTCATCTTTGCAGTTCTTCACTCTAGTAGAGATATTGCTATAGGAAACATAGTGGAGCTTCTTGAACTCCTACTTCAGCTTTTTAAGCTTAGTAACCACTTGATACATTTTGCACCCACTAACATGAGTGTTCCAAACTTCTCTGACAAGTGAGAGGAAAGAACTGTCCTGCACCCAAGCCTTGAGAAACCTAAAAGGCCTTTTCTTTTGTATAGTTTGCTCTAAGATATGAACAACACTAGGAGAATGGTCAGAGAGGCTAGATGGTAAAAAAGAAACAGCAATACCAATCCCATGAAGTAGCCATTGGGAATTGCACATGACTCTATCAAGTTGCTCCACACTCTGCTTTCATGATGTTGTTTATTGGTCCAAGTGAATTGGCATCCACTAGCAGGCAAGTCAGCCAAAGAATTTGCTACCACACAATCAACAAAATCTTGCATTTCAGCTAGATTAGGAGAGGCAGAACTAATTCTCTCCTCAATGTTTAGGGTGATATTAAAATCACCTAAAAGCAGCCAGGGTGATGTGATTTGAGCAGCCCAACCACTTATATATCCCCATAATCTTCGTCTAAGATCACCATCATTGTGTGCATAGATCATAGTAACAAAAAAGGAAAGATCACTATCAAGAGAGGTTACTTTACCATGAATAGCATGATCAGTTTTATGAAGAGGCTGGAAATTAATTCTGAGGGGTCCCAGCCAACCGACACTCTGCCATTATAGTGGCACTCATAGTTGCAATAGAACTGCAGCCTAGGGAACATTCTATGGAACACTTTATTAGTTTTACCTTCCTTCACCTTTGTCTCCAGCAACCCAAAAAGACAAGGTTTATTCTACTGTACAAACCTCCTCACATCAACCTGTTTATGGGGTAGGTTGAGTCCCCTTACATTCCAGGCAGAAATAATCATAGTGAAACATGGGTGTGACCCCCACCACCTCCCCCATTAATTTCCACCACCACCATGTGATGCCTCAACCTCCTGTAATGCCTTTGCAACATCAAGTAATGTGTCATTGCCAACAAGCCAGTGAAACCCAAATCCTAATGTGTTCTGTATAATCTTTTGGCCCTTACTAATATGATCTACAGATAAGAAAGGTCTCCTTTCTCTAAATGTATGTCTAGCAGGAACAGACCTGAACATAGCCTCCTCTTTCTCAACTTCATCAGCCCAATTTATTGTGGGTTCAATTCCAGCTTGTTGCAGCATGGTAACAGGGATGCTCACCTCAGCCTGGTGCTGCTCTATATTTACTACAGTTGTAGCTGCAGGACTTTGCTGTTCATGCTGTACTTGTTGTGGTTGCTGCTACACTACCTTAGATTTCTTCTGAGCTCTATAGTGGTTCTTATCATGACCAAGTTTCTTGCACAAGGAACAATAATATGGTACCCATTCAAAGTATACAGGTTGTTTTAGTTTGACCCCAAATGGAGTACAAATGGGTATTGCAGTGATCAAATCTTTTGTGACATCAATCTCTACTAGGACCCTTGCATAAGAAATCCTCTCTTTGGTTGCAGTGCACTTATCCGCAAACATTGGCTTGCCCAATTTACTAGCCAGTTTACTCAGCCCTCTAGCTGACCAATACTGAACATCCATCCCAGGGAAGTTGACCCAAACAGGTATCTTGTGGATTTCTTCTTTCTCAATGCAAAAAGAAGGGGTCCAAGGCTTGAGGAGCAGGGATTGACTCCCAACAGACCAAGGCCCTCCTTTAAGGATGGTATCTCTATCTTCCATAGAGGTGAACCTGAAAAAGAACCATCCCCTACTATGAAAGAAAACCTGAGGTCTCTCAACATGACTCCATTGCTTTGCTACAGCAGCCTGAACAGTAGCAAGCTTAGGGTTGCCCCCCATTACAAACCCCACAGAGCATTCTTCCAAAACTCAACCTCACTAGCAATATCATCCATGTTAAATGTCATCATATCAGCATCAACAGAATCAGGGACAAACTCAAGAGGTAATCCCTCACTAGATTTTCTGTTATTCACAAATAACCCCTTCCATTTCTCTCCATCCCCAAAGTTACCCATTTCTTGACTATCTCCGTCAATCTTATTTTCACCCCCTTCCCTATCATTATTAACATTTCCTTTTCCAGAATTAGGCCCAATTGGACCCAGAGAATTTCGACCCCGACTTGAAGAGTTTCTAGGGTTCGACCCACAAAACCCATATCATGAAGACAAAGCACAAAATCAGAAGTGAAACCTAAATGCGCCAATTCAGATGTTACCTCATGATTCTGAGAAGCTAGTGCCACCATTGTAGAACCATCATCAACTCCATTACCAATATTGCTCACAAGAACACCATTCTTGGGTGAAGAACACCCCACTTGAGCCGCAACCACTTCACCAAAATTGATCGGAGTTCGCAAGGCCTGAGTGCCCGAAGTACTCGCATCATCCTTCCCATTCGCCATGGCAGAAGCTGCTGGATTCTTTGGAGGTCTCCCCCGTTTCTTCATGGTGGTTCAATAGCGAATGGCGCTACCAGAGAAACTCTCTCAATCACCACTATTAACGTAAACTATTTGATTGCTTTATTATTTTGTCCAACTTGTGCTATAATAATCTTCCCCCTAATGCTTGCTTTATATGGTTGTCATTGCACAGAGTATATGAAAATCACATTGCAACACAACTACTTTTAGTATCATATATTATATAGTGACTGTATATTAGGTCGTCATTGTTTCCCACTTGGTGGATTTTGCCCTGCAATTTGTTTCTAATCATTTTCAGCCAACGATTTGGAGACAAAACATATATGACAATTGGTCAATTTTCCACAAAGGCCAAAGGTTGGCAAATTTCTTTGTAAGAAGCATTTGAATAATATAATATTAGAAAATTTGATACCAATAATCCAACCTTTGGGCTGTCCAACAAAAATAATCCCACATTCAAAAATTGACAATCCAACATTTACCTTTGTCCCACAATAATGGGATAAGTGACCT
>BSSO01005039.1:0-13623 GCA_030267885.1 Mesembryanthemum crystallinum | reverse complement strand
ATGTCCTTTTAGGAAAAAAAAAAAAAAAACTGGATGAGTTATTTTTCTATTAGAACTACAATTGCTTACCAAGTGAATTTGATAGGTCTTCGTTTATTTTACTTTGAACGTTTTTTTATACTCCCTCCGTTTTTTTAATATGACGTTTTAGATTTTCGTGTCCAAGTTTGACTATTAAATTGTGAAAAAATTACTTTGCTTCACAATATGAAAAGATATTTGTTGGATTCGCATCGAAAAGTACTTTCATAATATATACTTTTTATAATTTTTGGTTGTATATTTTGAGAGATATTGGTGGTCAAAGTTCAATCTCGAAAAGCGAAAACGACACTTATAAAAAAAAAGAGGGAGTAAAACATTATTAAAAATTGAATCAAAATGAGTTAGATGAAGATATTTAATGTCATATCATAAATAGTTTAGATAAAAATAGTGCATATGAATATTGGAGTAGTTGGTAAAGAGTTAGTATCAAAACCTAAAGGTTTGGAGTTCAAATCTTCTTAGCTTTAATTTTTTTTAAAAAAAATTGAGAAGATGAATATGGTGCTTACATGGCAATGCATGTGACACGTCAACGTATATGTGGTGGTACTAAACACTGACATGGCATGCTGACGTGTCGAGCTATGGTTGAATCGTTATGTTTTAAACTAATTATATAGATTAGATGATGAGGCGGAGAATGTGTGAATTTTGTCGTAAGCTCTATAATCTAATGACTTCAAGGGTTGAAATCCCATGCAATTTAACTTGGTTCCCCCTTACTTATACACTATCTCTTCAATTGAGTGGGCATATAGATCGGAGTATGCACACATCGCGCAAATCTAAGCCGACCTAAGCAAATACGAAAAAAGTCTAAAAATGATTTATATTGAAGAATAAATTAGAGGGGCCATCGCTAGTGTGAAATATACTTATATCCACATGTTATATAAGTACATTGTTTTTTTTTTTTTACTTTGACATAAGTACATTGTTTTTTTTACTTTGACATAAGTACATTACTTTAATTACAATCTAATAAATGTTGTCACCCAATAACTCTTAGCACATGGATGCCAGAATTCATGATACTACATAAAGTACATATATAGGATGACATTTATTCATTTAAGACCTCCCCGAAATACGATATCGTTTGGTTGCTTAAGGTGGGAGAGAGAAAAATATAGATGTTAAGTGGGTTGTCCCACATGGAAAAAATGAGAGTGCCTTGAGGTGTTTATAACTAGGGGAGTTACTCCACCCATTGCCAATTGGTTTTGGGTTGGAACCTCCTCTACGTTATGGACACTCTCTAATAGGCCCAAATGTTGAAAATTTAACAATAGAGATCATGGAGGAGAGAGAAAACTAGTACTAAATAAAGCAAGATGGAGATTATTGAGGATAGTAATGGAGATCAGGGAGGAGCGAGGAAAAGTGGGTGGGATGAGGATGAGTGGAAGGGAACGCACTAATTGAGCGTGATGAAATTCTATGAAATTACAACAATAGCATAGTCGGTCAATCAAACATTTTCCATTATTAAATTCATGAAATAAACCTGAAAGTACCCCAATAATAAAAACTAATATGGTACATGCTGAGTCAGAATAATATGGAGTATATTGCCATTCTTTTTCAATTTGATAGCTTCATTTAGTTGAGTGCTCTCAAGTTCTTGTCGACTTTCTCTTAGAACCAAAATAATTCAAGCTGTATAAAAGAAACACAAAATATGCTACTATAACAATTTTTGATGAGATGGAAATCTCAAAAAAGGTAATCGAAAAAGAGAAACTACTTGGTAGAAGCATTTTATCCTTTTGCGGGCGAACCCAATACCAATAAAATTAGGCTATGTTTGGCACCAATAGTTAGCTTTTTGAGTAAAAGCTACTGATTGAAACTTGCAGCTATAACTAATTTATTGCAATTAGTTTTGGTCCGTGCTATTGCACGGGTCTTGTAGAAAAATTCTAATTAAATGAAAACAAATATATGTTTTGTTTATATATATCGGTTTAAAAATAGTCATGTTAATTACATCAATGGAAAAAAAAATAATCAAAATGTCTATTTTCAGAGTCGTCTCCCTTTTTCTGTAAGTGATATGTTATTGAATTTTCTAACAAAATACATTATTTTTTTTTTATATGTGATTGTTGTTGGCAAAAATAAAATTTGTTATAAGCTTGTGTTTCCTATTCTTGTAAGATCAAACGAACTCATAGCTTGACCTATTGGACTAAACATGGCCATTAAATTCCAAGCCCCACTATATTTATAATGGTCTTTACTAAAAATGATGGAATTTCACTTTTATCTTGCTTATATATGTTTGTTTTTTTTCCACATATTATTCATCTGGATTCCACTCAAATTAGTTTTGTATGATTCAATTGAAATGCAAGATAACCTAAATTTTCTATAAATTATTAGGTGATATACAATTAATTGGGCCTGCAACCATTAACTTAAACTTTTGGTTAGGATGACTGGATTGATTGAATTATTGGTGGATGGAACTTAGAATTGTCTAGCCAAACGTCAGTCTTGATTTTACAAGTTTTCCTCAATATCTCAATTACCATGCATGCATGAAGTAACTAATGAGTACTACATACTAACTAGTAATGTTGGTGTTAGATTCAAGCATAACATGTGCTTGGATCTCGGGAGGAATCAGGATCGCAATGGAAACGAACAACAATCAAAGCGAAGCTCACAAAGGAGCGTGAGAAAGCTGTCCTGGCTGACGCTTGGGCGAGCGGTAAAATGGCCTTGGCCCTTGAGGCCGCTTGTCGAAGCAATGAAACAAAACATAGTGTTGAACTGTGAATGAGCAGCGCTCGCCCAAGCGATTTAATCGCCCGGGCGGATAGTCTGAGGTTCTGCACGAGATCACGTCTTCGATTAGGAATTTCGCGAGAATATTATTAGCTATTATTTTCTAAATATAATTGGAGTCATAGATGCTATAATCTTCTAGTTTACTAAAGGATGAAATTAGGATATTATCTTGTACAACAAGTAGGGAAAGTTTTCTAGTTGTGGTGATCTAGGTTTCCTAGTTAGAGTTTGGGAAGGAATGAGTTTTCTCAACTTGTATTGGTTGGTATTGAATGTGTTGGGTCTACAAATACAACCTTAGGTTAGGCCTTTACGATTGATATACATAGAAAAGAAAGCAACTTGAGCAAATAACTGAATTGTGCTTAGGGTGATAGCAACCATGTAAGAGGAATGTGTGTGAAATTGTAAAATACGTCCAAGGGTTGGCGTGTTAGGTGGGCTCTAATTTGATTTGAGTCATATTGAAAGGATTCTTAATAAACACATAAACTGACTGATTTGCTTGAGAGAAACCTATACATGCAAACAGTTGTATGAGTGGATTGTTCCTAGTTTTTTTTTTTTTATCCAGCTAATTTTTCCATGTTAAATTATTATTTGTGTGCTTTACCATGTGTACTTGTATTTTTACACCTTAATTCCTAACAGTTGGAGTGATTGGACTACGCCTATAAATATGAAGGGGATAAAGAGGCTTTAAAAATCATAAGATCGAGCTAAAGGCTAAGGTGGTAGAGAAAAAGCAAGAGAGTGATCATTGAGGGAAAAATGGCGGTGACATTGCCTTTGCCTGCAGTGATGGCTCTGAAGACAGTGCATGAGGGACCAACACACAAATACTTGGGTTACGTGAATGAGGACGACAACCTTAAAGGTCATCTCCGATACTCCTTCCCAGTGGCGACTCCACCTGCCAAGTTCGCTGTGGAACCTTCTAAAGCTGTTGGATCAGGCCTTGTACACATCAGATCTTGTCAGGATAACAAATACTGGGTCAGGTATTACTACATATACTCCATGTCTTCCAAAAAAAAAAAAAAAACAGCTTGTCTCGTATTAGACGCGTCTCAACAAAAATAATTGATGAGACGCCCTTAAAAGGATGAGTTTTTGCTAGAAAAGGATAAGTTTTTACTAAAAAAATGTAAGTTTGTACACAGTATATTTTATCATATTAGCAAACCTTTCATGTTTTGTAAGAAAATGGTGAGTTTTATCATATAAAAGAGTGAGTTTTTATGTTAAAAGGGTTAGTTTATGGTCCGTCTCACCAAAACAAAGATGAGACGCGTCTCATTTGAGAATTTGTGTAGTTACAATGCTGTTTTATAACTACGTATGTACAATGAGTTATTTCTATATATGAGGCAGGTTCATACCAATTTTTGTATTGTTTAACTATACAGCTTAAATCTTGTGCCCAATAATAACGGTAACCTTCATTGAAAAAAAAAAAGAAAAAACGAAGGAAGTAGTTGAAACCACAAACAAGATAGAACAAAACAAAACAAAAACACAAATCGAATTATTAAGAATAAAGGAACAATTTGCCCCCTGCAGTCCCGCACCATCCTACTTTATCATTATCTAGCTAGTTGTTTAACCACAAAACTTGTGAATATACAATACGCCAAATACATAGGTGGTATTAGTATAAAAGGTTGGCGAGAAGACCGTCATTTTTTGGTTGCATAAGTCCTTAATACTACTTGCTATTTTATATACAATACACAAGTGTATGCAAGATTAACCCTTTATCAACATTTTCTCCTGGCGACGCAGATCATAACTTTATAAAAGTACATAAATAAATTTAGGTTTTTTTGCCAAAAACTAACTTAAGGCCCTGTTTGGGGTGGTCGCCAGTTGCCAATTTTTGGTTTTGAGAAATTTTCAATTCTTTGTAGAAATTTAATTTAAAACTAAAATTTGTTGTGCTTACATTTCATTGCTTAATTTTCAAAACTGACAAGAGAAAATTGGATGTATGACGCCAATGACGCGAAAAGCAATCTTTAAGTTCTAGCCTTTGTTTCTATAGACCATGTAGTGCATGAAATTTTTTTCAGTGATTGTCAACCACTATAAGTTAATCTGATTTTTATTTAGGTAAATCTAATGTTGTAATTAGATATAACTAATCGTATGTTATACCTATTAGTTGTGACTGATAAGTTATTTGGTCATGACTTTTATACTTTATTTTTTATCTTTTAATTAGTCATGACTAATAATTATCAAAAAAAATTGTTCATGATTAATATGTGCAAATAACTTCAATTAATTAACGGATCAGATTTGTCTAATCATTTTTAACGGCTAAGATGTGATATGCCCTAAATTATAGTGGTTGACAACCACCGAATAGGCTTCGGTAGTGCATTCAAGATTTTCGGACTTCCACTCTTTTTTTTCTTTCACTTTCATTTATTTTTATTCTAGACAAGATAACCACGTCTGTGAAATATTTGGTACTCGTATTGCAAAACTGCAGCAGCTATTTAAGCACTCAAATTACAACTTACACCACCACCATTTCTGTCCCCCTAAAATCAGGAGTTTTTAGTAGATGATTGTGGAGTAAAACGACAGAGGGAAGAAAGGGATATCTTAATCTCAAAATTAGGTTTTCCTTTAGTCTTTGGTGAAATTTAGAGAGAAGAGAAGGGGTGAAAGTGCAAGGGGTGGAGAAAGGGCCGTAAGAAGGAAGGGAGATGAGAGAGGTTAAGGGAGGAGAGAGATGGAGGAGGAGAGATCAAAGGAAAAAGAAACTAAAAGAAAAGGGGTAAAAAGAAGTAAAAAGATTGAAAAATTAAGGAAAGTATAAAAATGCATTTTTTATTCGTATTTATGTAAAATCCCACTTTTGGGGCCCTATGTGCTAGCAAGTAATTTTTTTAAACCCAAACTGGCTCATTGGTTTTCTAAAAGATCATATTGCCCACAGGTAGGGGTGAGCACAACTGGGTATCCGGTCAAAATATTTGAAACTGATCTTGCAACTGGTCTTGACGGGTCGTGGATCTTGGGAATCAGTCTGGAACTGGTTGGTACTGGATTCAAAGATCCGGGAACTAGTTGGGACCGGTTCCAAGACCGGGTACCCGGTTATATTTTTATTTTCTTCCCTTTTCTTGTTTTTGTTTTTGTTTTGTTTTTTTTTTTTCAAACCTTTTATACAACTTAAGTAGAATAAACATTTAAAGAACTCCAATAAAATTTTGGCAAAATTAATTACTATTGTGATGAACTTAAATAAAGTACACAACAAATGTTATATATATGTGTGTATTCCAACTTTAAAAAAAATGAAAAAAATTAATTGAGGTTAGGACCGGTTCTGGGTAACAACAAAACCTGGTCCGGGTATTCAGGACTGGTTCTACCGGGTACCCAATTGTTGGAATTGGTAACGGGTCTGTAAAATTGGTACCTGGTCATGGAACTGGTTGCCACCGAGTCCAATTTTTCGGAACCGGAACTGGTCCTGGTTGGACCGGTTCTAGGTCCGGACCTGCCGGGTCTTGACCGGTCCGGTTCTGGGTCTGGGTATCCGGTACCCATGCTCACCCCTATCCACTGGTGTTCATTTTAAAAACCAAATTGGAAATTCGGGGACAAAAATTTGAAGACTTTATAGTTTCTAGCACAATAATTAACTGAAACATTAAATTTTCCAAAAGGCCTATAGTGGGATACAAAAATGATCTCTCTGGTTAAAACTGATTTTATTAGTTTTGTTGGATGTGGTTAACGAGTATTGTGTGGTTAATACATAGTAGTAAATGTTTTTATGTATGCCAACAGGTCATCGGCTAGTGAAGATTGGATAGTTGCAGGAGGAAAAGAGCGAGTGGAAGATCAGTCGACTTGGAATTGCACATTGTTCAAGCCTCAAATTGTTGACTACCAAAACATGAGAGTCTTGCAATTTGTTCATGTCCAGCTTGGGTGTAATGTAGGCATGGTGACCGACGTTAACTCAACTCATAGATTCTGCTTGCGCACAATACCGACGACACCAACACCAGACCCAGCTAACGTAGACGTAGCTCTATCCACGGTGGTGGACTACGACAGTTTGTTGATCCTGCCAAAATACGTAGCATTCGTTGGTGACAACGACAGGTACCTGGCCGCTTCAGTCATCGAAGGATATAATTATCTCCAATTCAACACTACGGATCTCGGGTCCAAATATGTTACTCAAGAAGCGTTCAACACTGACGATGGCGATTTACGTTTCAAGAATATTTATTTTGGGAAATTTTGGAGGCGTAGCCCGAATTGGATCTGGGCTGACTCAACTGATACTAGCGATGGCAATAAGGACACATTGTTTCGTGGAGTTAAGGTTGATGATACCAATGTTATAGCTCTTCGTAACTTGGGAAACAACCTCTTTTGCCAAAGGCTTACCACTGGGGGCAAGGATAGCTGCCTGAATGCCGCAGATGTTAATATCGACACCTGGGCACGGTTGAAGGTTGTTGAGCCTGTCCTTTTGAGATCAGTCCATGGGATTGAGTATCACCTCGACAATGCTAGGATCTATGGTCGTTCCCCTCTCGTTTTTGGTGTCCAACATGCCTCTAACCCATCCAACACGCCCACATCTTCGTCTGTCAAGTTTACATACACAGACACCACTACCATCACCTGGGGTAACAGTCAGTCTCTGATGTTGGGTGTCAAAACCACTTTCGAGGCCGGTGTTCCTGGGGTTGGTAGTGCTGGTGTGGAGATTTATATGGAGGGCACTTTTGAAAAGTCATGGAATGAGGCTATAACCTCCACCAAGGAGATAGAATCTTCTTACACCGTCTCCGTCCCACCAAGGACTAGGGCTAAAATCACCTTGATGGCTACTCAAGGCAAATGTGATGTTCCCTTCTCCTACACTCAGACTGACAGACTTACTAATGGTAATTCTGTTAAACTTAATTTGTCTGACGGTGTTTTCACCGGTGTCAATGCCTATGATTTCGACTACCACAATGAAGAGGAGCCTCTGCCCCGTGAGGCATGGATTGATTAATCAATTTACTTTAGTTCCCGATACTACATCTATCCAAGAGAAGTCGACCTTCATAGACGCTTATATATATTGTACTGAATGTGTGGCTTGAATAATACTTGCTACAAACTTGGACGCAGCTCTGGTTCAATTCATCGTGTCCATGCAAGCAATCTCCTTATGTTAGACAACTATATAATAAGTTTTGTTACAACATGCATCTATGTACTATAAGCATCACGGTATTATTGTATTGCTAAGTTTGTTAAGCAAATCAGAGAAGACAGCTAGCTATTTGTGTGGTTTGTATATCTGCCGGATTCAAGAATTATTCAAAGTTCTTCAGCGCCTATGAACTACTCTATATTTAACAAAAATTGAAAAAGTAAGGATTAGAATATGGTAATTGTAGTTGAGTTTATGGTAAGGATTAGCATATTTCACCAATATAGTCGTCGTAGCCATATAGTCGTCGTAGCCAAGTGGTTAAGACTTCGTAGCCAAGTGGTTAAGACTGAAATGCCTAGTTCGTAAGAGGTTTAGTTTCCACTTCCATTTGCGAGCCCCAAACCCAGCCCCACCCCAACCCCCTCCAACCCCAAAATTTAAGTTTGGCATCTAGTAAGAAATTCTACATAATGTTGTCAAACTAACGATATATATCAGACACTCCAAAGAAAATTTTAGTTCCTGGAAAATATATATATAAAAAAAAAAATACTTCGTGAACTGAAGAGTAATGCATGGCTGCACAGAATACATGTATAACGATCCTTTTTGTCATTACAGCAACTGTGTACACTCTTGAATATCATATCTAGATCTTAAAGAAAGCCATGCATTCTGGAACAATGCTGTACAGAATCCTGATAATATATCATGAGGAAGATCAAGTCAGAGATATTTTGCCCCAGAAGTTAACAAAGGATAACAAATGGTTGCTAGTCGACCTATTGTTAACTAGATTCAGCGAAAAGGATTGGCTACAAGTGTGGATACAAGGATCAAACTCGGGGAATGGGGAATGATGAGTCCGCATAACTCAGGTTTCGCGTAACACAGGCTTCGACCAACTTCAGATCTAAGGTCATAGTCATAAAAGAATGGTAGAAAATAATTAAATGTTACAGGCCGAATAAAGTAAATTTGCCATGCCAAAACATACAATATTTTCCATGAACTCACCCTTTCATTACCTTCTCACCAAAAAACCAGTGAACAAGTAACCTTCACCAGTGCATCATCTAAAATCAAAATTTTAGGCCACCAAAAGCCCACTCTGAACAGGCAAAGGACGTCTACGTCTTGAACAAGCTTGAGGGTACCTGAATTATATTAAATAATTGAAATGTCATGGACAAGATATTGCACAGTCATGAATAAGACTCATATAATCATATTTATGAGTAGAAACTAAACAAAACACCCCAAGGAAATCGAAACTACTCAAGAAATTGTAAATGCCCTATTATATATCGTTTTCATAAAATGAGTATGAGACTATAGATGATCTCCACATCTCCTGATCCATAGAAGCTATGTTCTCTAATTCTATTTCCCCTCAAGGCACAGGTAGATCCCACAGAATTCATGTAAGGAAGTTAATTCCAAACCCCAATATACACCAACCCCTAAACTCTATGTTGACAACTAATAAGTGCTAGGCTAGGGTCAAGCAAATTATTCCCTTGTGCCGTCTTTCTTTCTTATAAGGGCTACTGGCTCAGCTTTACATACTCATGATGACCGAATGAAAATTTGTAAAAAATTATAGGAAAAATTAACACCAATACTCCCAAATCCCAACTATGGCTGAACAAACGAAAATACTCCCAACCTTCGAAATTAATGCCGATACTCTCAACTTTTACTCCGTCGAACAAAAATGCAACCAAGTCACCGGATTTCATTAAAACTCACCGCAAAATATTTTTTTTTGCCAAAAAGTTCATTTTGATTCATTAATATGTATTTTTGTAATTAAATCAAACACAATGGGTGTGGGGATAACTACTACACAATTGTAAACCCATATTTGTTTCATTCATTCACCAGCTGATTCTTCTTTACAAACCCAAAGTGAGAAAGTTTATGACGAAGAAACGTGAAAAGTGACCAAGAGTGAGAAAGTTGTGATGTTATTTATTTTGTTTCTTTTTTTGAAGGACAAAGAAAAGGAGATTCATTTTGGTTAAAAATAATGTAAATAAGAGAAATACATATTAATGAATTTAAATAAGAAAACGAGATTCATTCGTTTGTTCGGCCGTAGTTGGGAGTATTGGCATTAATTTCGAAAGTTAGGAGTATTTTTGTTTAAGACTACTATATATAACACCAGTGATACTTTTCAAGGAATACCAGAAATTAGTTATTTTGTTATATTTTGGTTGTAAAATAAATTACTTCATAAGATCATTCCTTGCAAGACGGACCGATGAAAACTCACCATCATGAAAGCCAACAAAAATCTTATAGGCCACTATGCTCGAGGTCTCTCTCATGTCGATCCAGGGAGGGGCTTGGACCGTGGCTAGATTATGCCACTTTCAGAGGGCGTGCTGGTACTTTTGCATCCACAATGAGGGGCAAAATGGTATCTAGTAATTTGCTCATCATACCCCTTCCCCATCCCTTTCCCCCTGTGATAAGGGTAGAACATAGTAATTTGTTGAAGCTCACAGCATCCATTTTCACGGCAAATTCGCAAAAATCAGGACATAGTTGTAGCAATATTTAAAGGCCTTCCCTCGGATTTTAGGGTTCACGAAGCCCCCAATCTAACAATGTGTTTTTACGATTTTTTGTTATTGATATATGTTTTTATTTTTGTTTGCCGCATCCAATTATGGTTTTATGCTGGGGATGGAGGGCAGCAGCGGCTGGCAAGGCTACGGTTGGGGTCACAACATAGCAGTCGCCTTGTTATCGACCTAGTTGGGGGCATGGTTTGAAAACGTGGTATCGGTCGCAATCGGGGTGGCAATCGCAACATCGCGGAAGCGGACCGATACGGGTTGTTCGTATCGGATCACGCTTGTCGCGGAGTGAATTTTGGTATCGGCCATATCGGTTATATCGGTCAATTATCGGCTATTTATCAACCGTATCGCGCCTGTAACAGCCGTATCGAGCTATGTAACGGTTGTACTGTAATGGCCTTTTCAAATACCCCTTGATATAACGGTGTGTAGTGTTTCGGCAATCTCAAAAACCGATACGTCGCGTATCGGCCGATATTTGATACCATGGTTGGGGGTGGGTTGGCAGTGGTGGTTTTGTTCGAGGGGAGAGGGATTTTGAACTCTAGGTTTCGGGAGTGGCGGTGGTGGCGAGTGATAGCCCTGTGTGGGAGGTGGTCAACTGTGGTGATGAGGTGGCAATCGCTATATTTGCTTCTGCATAAAAAGCTTCATAGCAAACTCAGGAATTCATATGTTGCAGTATCTGCTAACCGCAACAATTTTCAATTAGATGTGTCCAACTAATGCACAGAAAGATTGGACCTCCTACTCTCTTTTTTCTGACTTCATTACTTCGTTGATTTGATTACCCAGTTGCCTGTTAGGAAAATTCTTGCTTTAAGGAAAATTTTACAATGGCCGCCACTAAATGGTTCCTTTAAACCTTAAGCCTAACCATTAGATAACAGAATATATCTTGTGCATTTTAGTTATTCCTACTTACTATAACTGCTTTTTATAATGATTATCAGGTTTGGCTGAAATCAAAGACAAGTTGGTTCCAACCACATCGACGAATATGATTTTTTTCAGGAAAAATTCCATTTTGGTTTTTTTTAGGAAAAATTCCATTTTGGTTTTTTTTTAAGGAAAAATTCCATTTTGGTTACCTGACATTAGGCTTAATTGCAATTTGGATACCTGCCTTTTCAATATTGTCATTTTGGGTACCTGAAATTTTAAAAACTATCATTTTGGGTCATTTCACTAACGGCGTTAAAAACTCCGTTAACATGCTGACGTGTTATCAATCAAAAAGTATTCTAAAAATTCCCAAAATGTTGTAGAAAATTCTAAATAACTAAAAATAAATATTTCATAACTTTTGAAATTTTTTTGGTAATTTTTTTAAAAATTTTTAAGAATATTTTGTTTAATGACATGTCAGCATTTTTTTAACGCCGTTAGTGAAATGACCCAAAATGAGACCATTTTTAAATTTCAGGTACCCAAAATGAGAATATTGAAAAGACAGGTACCCAAATTGCAATTTGGCCTAACGTCGGGTACCCAAAATGAAAATTTTCTTTTTTTTACTTGGTTAAAACCAAAAACAATTTGATTCCGACCAACATAATAATGTTTCAAATAGCGGCCATGAAAGAAGTAACCGCCCTCCAAGCTCCAACTAGTGTTTTTTTTTAACGAAGTCTCTCATCTGAATGGCCTTCAAAGTTCAAACAGTGTCCTTCTTGTACAGTCTAAGTTCAGGTTCATAGCTCCGACATCATACAAAGATTAATGAATCCTAAGAGGGGAGCTTCAAACAGCAAGCCACGCAGAAAGGGAGTAAGAGAGGCAAAAAAGACAAATCACAGCAGACAACGCCCACCACCCGCCACCCACCCAAAACAATTAAAACACACACACACACACACACACAATAACCCAAGAAAAAAAAAAGAATTTGGGAAGGAATTTCTGATTGCAAAAAAAGGAAAGAGTCTCTTCATCTTGAAAGTAATATTTTATCTACTTTAATCCAAGAAAAATTGCATATATGTTTTATGAGATGTGGTGTAATGCCTATTGGATTGTATGCAAATTTTGGTATACCCACCTAGGGAGTAGGTACCATGAACATTTGGAAATATTGTTGCTTGAAGCTTGTGCTAACAGCAACTAGTTTGCTATCAAGGTTTAGATCGGAGAGCAACATTATGATTTAAAAAAAAAAAAAACATTAAAACACCACGTGTTGGTGATTTTAACTTTCGAAACTCATATAACATTGAAAAGAAACATTAACATACCTTCACATGATGTGGCATGACCTTGACATCAAATGGAACATGAAGCCATGCTTCAGGTGGATAGAACAAGAAATTCTCTGGCTTACTGGTGTACACATCAGCATACTGATGGATATGATAGGCAAAAGAGGATTCTTGGCCAGTGTCAGTAAGGAAAGTGGCCCCAAAAGCTTTGTTAAACATGTTCTTCATTGTGCAGCGTGCCTTTTGCCTCTCCTCATTAAGCTCTTCCAAGAGGGACTTGTATGCTTCACTTTTCTGTGAACCAACAACAGTCGAATGCAATCTTCCAAGGAGTTCTTGAATAATGTGAAACTTTGCCTGTGCCCCATGGAGAAGATAAGGGTTTAGAGAAACACAGTATCATACTACTATTAAAAAGTGTGAATCAATCATGCCTAAAGATCTTTTTGCTATATTGGTTTGGATCACTATTTTCATTTTTTTTTTTCTTTTATGCCAAATAAAAAGTGTGAATCATCCCCGTCAAAAATCCCTTTGCTATTTGGTTTTTTTTATTTTTAATAAAACTTTTGTTATTTGGTTTGCACCACTATTTGCATTTTTTTGGGCCATAAAAATCATTTGCTTTATCCAACCAATAATTAATTGGTTTTGTTTAGGATGTTTTTGGGGGTTAAACAAGGCGCCCCAACGGGTTGATGTATCTAGGGATGTTTAGACTGCATTTTTGTGTTTGTGTTGATGTATCTTAATCTATCATTTCAATTGCTATTACAGCTTGTCTTGTATTAGACGCGTC
>BSSO01005038.1:0-13624 GCA_030267885.1 Mesembryanthemum crystallinum | reverse complement strand
GTGGGTAAGGGCAATCATCAAGGGGTATGTTGTCCAACATATTTCTTCTTAAAACTAGTGCAAAAAGCAAATGTTAAGATGATTTCAAGCCGGAGGGAGTATAAGTTTTCATGTTTATAGAAATATAATTATTCATAGTTAAAGTGTTGTCTTGAAGATTATGCAAAGTCAAGGCGTCAAAATTTTAGTGAAACAGAAAGAGTACTACTTTTTCAATTCAATTGAATGTCATTAAGGTAATAAAACTATACAAACATGGAAGTGGCTATAGGATCAAGTATTGTTGGTATCTTCTTTTTCTTGTAGGAAGGAGTTTTTTATTCATTGGAAAATGGAATCTCCATTTTTGTTTGTTATCATTAGAGCTGGCAAATGTGTTGTGTTCGTGTTCGTATCGAAGATTAAACGTGTCAGAAACTTTCAACACTAACCCGACCCGTTTAATAATCGTGTCGGAAATGCTTGACACTAACACGACCCGTTTAATAATCATGTCAAACTCGTGTCAACCCGCTTAACACATTTTGCCAATTTATCTAAAGTTTTTACTTGTAAAAATGAAAAATATAAATAAGAAATCAATAAAATAACACTATTAATATATGAAATTCATCAATTAGAATTTCCACTTATGCATTAAGCACATAGAATAGGAAGATTGTGTATTCACACTTCAATATTTAACAAAAATAGTGTATAAATGAGTTAATTCTCATACATATTTGAATAAACAGGTCAGAGCGTGTCGGTTTCGTGTTGAAAATCTCAACCCTAACCTAACTCGTTTAATTAAATGGGTAAACTCGTATCTACCCGTTTGATTAAACGTGTCGAAAATCTCAACCCTAACCCGTTTATTTCGTGTCCGGTTCGTGTCGTGTTATCATGTCGGGTCAGCTTTTGCCAGCTCTAGTTATCATTATGAAATTTTTTTTGGGTTGGTCCAAGAAGGGAGCAATACTTAACTTTTGTCCATGTACATATTGTGTTGGCTAGTGAAAGAGTGTGAGTTATCATTATGAATTTTTTTTTTCGGTTGGTCCAAGAAGGGAGCAATACTTAACTTTTGTCCATGTACATATTGTGTTGGCTAGTGAAAGAGTGTGAAATGTAACCAGTACATAATATACACGGTCCATGTATATTGTACTAGTTACATTTCCTTTGCCCATTAACTGATCCATGAGGTTCAGCTTGTTTATAATCAACTGAGTTACTTCATTTATTACCGATTGGTTTTAGGTTAAAACCTCACTTTGGCTACTAACAAAATTAAAGTTATCATATTTCTCATTGTCAAAAAAAGAAAAATTACATTTTGTGTACCTCATTTGTGAAAATTTTGTGGAAGATAAGTAACGTCATTTACTCAATTTGTGAATTGAATGCAAAAGTTTGTACATTTCAAGTGTATCTTATGTTACTCTAACGTTTGGTGTTATATGGTGACGAGTGAAGGTACTTCTTGAACGTGATATTCAACATACTGAACAAGAAGATCTACAATTACTTTCCATATCCTTAGTAAGTACTCTGTATCATTATCTTCATTCTGTTTTGGTTTCCCAACTTGCTTGATCTAACAGTATAGAGTATATTGACTTGTTGTATTTGTGTTTTCTGTGCATGGAACGTTTTTTTAAGGATCTGAGTATAAAAGATGACTTGATCAATACACTTTTTTTTTTAATCTATTCTTTTTTTTAAAAGAGGAGTCAAATGCTCATATTTATAATCATGTAGTATTCATCAAATAAGAAAGTTGATTTTCTAGAAGTCGGCGAGGGGCTCCTAATTCTTTTGTATTCTTCTTACCACTTTACAAAAAAAATAAAAAAAATAGATTTGATTATTATCAAATACTATGTGCTATACCAGTTGAAATGCAACAGACCCATAATATTGAAGGATTTGCCATCAAATATGAAAAATAATTTTGAACAAAATGAGCATTTAATTGTGCGAGATTATATGTAAAACTAGTAGAATATGTTCGAAAGAAAAATGCAAAATCTCAAAAAGGCTAGTTAGTGTTTTGAAATTTCTCTCCATTATTTTTTTTGTTTAAAGTGGTTTCTGATTGGGATTTTTCATTTGGGTGATTCTGCAGCTTTGTGTCAGTCATCCATTTGCTGGTTGGGGTGATCTACTGTTTGGTGAGCTGGGCTGTGGGCCTTCCAAAACGTGCTGTAAGTTGACTCCTTTTCAAATGGCCCAATAACTTCATTTTCAACCCACATAGCCCACAATCAAATAAGCTTTGTGGTTGTGGTATTATTAGCACATTATGTAATTTTTGTCAACAGGCACCTCACAATACACGGCCTCAGATATTCGATCTACAGTTATATTAATGCACAAATTCATCTCAAATTCCGGATGTCAAATCCAAGTCATACAAGTCCTCAATAACTCTAGGATACTGTTACTTTACTTAACATGTGGTATATTATTGGTGCACTTTAATTGCATTTGTTTACTTAGCTCTAGTTGGGATATGGTTTCCTGATCAATATTTTTCAGCAGCAATAACAGCAGTGGTTCACCCTATCTTCTGTAGTTGCTAGCTTGACTGTAAGATTGCTAGCAAAATAAAGCCAACTTGCATCAAAGTCAGATAATTACAAGTCGCATTTTTGTAATCATATGGTTTTCCTTCTTGTTTGAGTCACCATAATGATTCGATTTTCAAATACACCCCTCATGGCACTTTCACATGTTCTGCGTGCTTTATAATATGGGCTTGTTCTCCTCAAGTTATTCATGTAGCTTTCAGTCCGGTGAAAAGACGTTAAGTTCAGTTCTTCAACTTATTTTCTCTCACATTTTACTATTCATTAAGTTGAGTTATATTCAATTCAGTTAAAAGTTAAGTTCGATTCAGTCAAAATGAGCAAGTTGAAGAGGACAAAGACAAACCCTAATTTGCCATTGTGTTGTTGGAGAACGTCTTGAGTCTGTATAATAGGGTTCTTGCAATGTATCACAAGATTTCCATGATAAATGATTGGTCTGGTTCCATTTGCAGCCAATTGATGGCAATCTCCTGAAGCTGCTCATCCCAGTTGCATTGTGCCATGCTCTAGGTCATGTCACCAGCAATGTCTCTTTCGCTGCTGTTGCTGTCTCTTTCACACACACCATTAAAGGTGAAACTCTATCTTCTATACAATAACTTTATCTTCTGTTGAGTTTGTTGTTTTAGTTCCCTCTAATGTTTGATTCATATCGCTATGATCCAGCCTTGGAGCCCTTTTTCAATGCTTCTGCTTCTCAATTCATTTTGGGACAGCCCATTCCCATCACTCTCTGGCTCTCTTTGGCTCCAGTCGTGCTTGGTATGTATTTCTTCTTCTCTAGTGTCTTATCATCTTCTTTAAGCCAATCATGAAAACGGAGAAATCTGTCTTTAGCTATGGAGTTGCCTTTTTGTTTTGGGTTTATGTTTGAATATGCCCCGTTACACATAACAAACTTAATTGATGCAGGTGTTGCTATGGCTTCCCTGACTGAGTTGTCGTTCAACTGGACCGGCTTCATTAGTGCTATGATTTCCAACATCTCGTTCACCTACAGGAGTATTTACTCGAAGAAGGCCATGGTTATGCTTCTCTTGCAAGCTCTATCAGGCATTTCTGTCTTCTCACATGGAGCTTCAGAGCTGTTCTCCCTGACATTGTTTTCTCTCTTTTCAGACCGACATGGACAGTACTAACGTCTATGCCTACATTACCATCATCGCTCTCTTCGTTTGCATCCCACCTGCACTGATTGTGAGTACGAACTAACATGCAATGGAAGAGCGGGTTTGGCCTAATTTCTTCATTTGAACTGCTATCCTATTTTCTCTCACAATCTACTCTCATCGCTTAAGAAGTCAAAAACATTACCATGATGTACAATCTTCAATTTGAAGCTTGTGGTTGTTGGCTGATAGGTGTTTTTAGCTTCTTGAAAGCTGAAAATAAGGAGGTGGTGGGAAGTAGAGGGAGTAGATTATGAAGGAAAATAAGGAGGGAAATTCAAGCTCTCAAGAAGCTAGGCCAGACCAGCTCGAAATATACTTTTATTTGCTAAAGCTGATGTCTTTTTACTATGATTTTACAGATCGAGGGTCCTCAACTCATCAAGTATGGGTTTAACGATGCCATTGCAAAAGTGGGTTTAACCAAATTCATTACTGACCTCTTCTGGGTGGGAATGTTTTACCATCTCTACAACCAGGTTCAGTTACATCCTCATCGCTGATGTTATTGTTAATCTTTTCGTCTCCTACTGCTTAGAATAGAAGCAAACACCATCATGCTTCCTGAAAAACAATACTTGTAATTCAATAATGCATTTGAATGACTATATTATTTCATTTGGGTTTTTCAGTTGGCTACCAACACCCTAGAGAGGGTAGCACCACTCACTCATGCGGTTGGCAACGTGTTGAAACGGGTGTTTGTCATTGGATTCTCCATTATCATCTTTGGTAAATTTTAATGTTTTCCTCACTTATTTCCCTGTATACTTCGTTCATCTTTCTTTTCAATGCTCTTGACGTCTAAGAAACTAAACAAGCTTCTTTTTTTAGGCAACAAGATTTCGACTCAAACAGCCATTGGAACTTCCATTGCCATTGCCGGTGTAGCCATCTACTCCTTCATCAAGGGCAAGATGGAAGAAGAGAAACGAGTAAGATCCCTATTACTTATGAAATGCTAAACTGCCCGCTTAGCTGCATTTGCATTGAGTTAACATGAATGAATTTGTTGATCACAGCAAAAGAAGGCTGCTTGAAGAAATCCTCGGTGCAAACTGGGCATGCAGCAGGTGGAAGGGCTGTGTCTGTAGATTTGGGTAATTTTCCTGAGAAAGAGAACAACATGAATGTTGTTGTAAAAAAACT
Organism: Mesembryanthemum crystallinum; assembly: GCA_030267885.1. NCBI lineage: Eukaryota > Viridiplantae > Streptophyta > Magnoliopsida > Caryophyllales > Aizoaceae > Mesembryanthemum > Mesembryanthemum crystallinum. The sequence continues at coordinate 8,730 of BSSO01005038.1, read as the reverse complement.
TCTCCCCCTGTCAATTTTTTCATTTCGGAGTATGAACATTTGCCGATCTGTAATCTTGTATCGTATAACAAGTAATAATTCATTGCCTTTTGCCCCTCCTAATGACATCAAAAGTCTAAACTTCAAACTTTTAAGAATTTCTGAACAGAATTGAACCAATTCCCGTGTACTCTAAAGTATGCATTCTGCATAGTACAATGGTAAAAACTCATCTTTGTACATAACAAGAAATGACAAAAACCTATAGCAATCATGTCAATGATCATCGCCAAGCCCCCCAAACAAAAACAGAAAATATGTATCCCCCAAAACTGTCATTTTCATGTTGCTGATACCTTGCAGAGGTACTAGAAATAGTATGACAACTTTGCATAAGAAAAAAATTTATCAACAAGACCTAGGAAAAACTGATACGAACTGAAAATCCATCTGCACCCAACTTGAAACTGACTCAGATTCCACCTGTTTGTGACTTGTGAGGCCTGTCTATCCACAACATAGCTCAGGATTCAAGTAGCTTCTTGATCCCAACTTTCTGCTCGGAGGTTAAACTTGTGGGAATTTTGATGTCGAACTTGATTCTGAGGTTACCCCTCTTCGTGGGCTCTTTCGGTAGTGGCATACCTTCATTAGGCACAACCTTTTCATAGCCACCATGTATAACGTCATCGATGGGGATAGTCAGATTTCTTCCATCTAAGGTCGTCAGGTGGACAGTGTAGCCTGTCAATGCCTCAACAAGGGATATGTTCTGAGTCACAATCAAGTCGTCGCCATCCCTCGTGAACACACTGTGAGGTTCGATGTTGAACTTGATTCTGAGGTTACCCCTCTTCTTGGGCTCTCTCGGTAGTGGCATACCTTCATTAGGAACAACCTCTTCATGGCCAAGATGTATAACATCTTTGATGGGGATAGTCAGTGTTCTCCCATCTAAAGTCGTCAGCTGGACAGTGTAGCCTGTCAATGCCTCAACAAGGGATATGTTCTGAGTCACAACCAAGTCGTTGCCATCCCTCGTGAACACACTGTGAGGTTTCTCGTCAACGACAAACGCAATATCTGCTGGAATAATACCTCGCTGCTCGTTCCCTTTATTGGGGAAAGTAATCTTTGTTCCCTTCCTCCAGCCGGGCTTGATGTCAATCTCTACTATCTCTTCCTTAGGAACAGTTTTCCTACCATCACAAAGTTCGTATCGCCATTTTTTACAGATGATAACATTATAAGACAGAATAAGAATTTGCAATCAGTATGCATGTAATAGCCTAAGAGTGCTACTTGCTAAATTTGACAGAAGCAAAGAAACAATTATTAATGGAAAAAACATATGCGAAGCAGTCAATAGGAGATGCATTTGGTAGACATCAAACAAATAATAAACTGATTTTCTGAAGGTAGCATGCACCTACAAGAAAACTAAAATCGAACTCATGCAATCTGACAAACAACTTGCTCAACAAGAACATTTGCAACAGTACAAAAAGTGATGTTGGTTTTAGGTAGTTAGAAAATCTGTTCGTTAGCAAGAAAACTAATAGCAAAACATATCACATCATCAACAACTTCATACTAAAAAGCTTTGTCAAGTGTATGCATATAAACTCTCCATTAGCATGTTTTCTGAATACTCTCAGCAGTCACTAGTCTCACTACTCAGTACTCACTACCTCAGTGCTCACTATATCTGCTCCCTTTTTCATATTCCCTGACATATACATCAAACAAAATTTTCAAGTTTCTCTCTGCCCATGGAAATTACACTGCCATTGGCATTGAACCATGAAGCTCAGCCTGTCAATCGTATATTTCATCAAATTACTTAACCAGTCCCTAATAGTAGGAGATACACATATATTAACTCAATGGTTAATCCTTAGGGATCAGAGATCTAACATCATGGTACTTAAGGCTTGAGGAGTATATAAGGTTCTAAGTTCATCCATTCCCTACAAAATATTATTTCAGCCATCACTGGACCATACAACTGTAGGCGGCAATTCTAAAGCATCATAATTCTTTGGTGGTAAACAGTTCAACTCATTTATCAACAACCGGGTGCATTAAAAAGTGCTGCAACTTTAGCTTTGCTACATAACAAGAGGAGGAAATCAGGAATAAAAACAAATAAAACTAGACCTTGTGACCATGAAAACCGTATATCATTGTATAGGTAGATATTGACCATCTTATTATGCTTTTGAGTTGAGCCTACACAACATTGCGACTATATTAAGCATCGATTAGGATTATGAATAATTACCAAAGTGATTGACAGCATTTTCTAAAGCTATGAGGACAATAACCTGAAAAGAAACCACATATTGCCATTAAAGTGTTTCAACAACGCTCAAACACCCCTGTCCCAACAGTAAACCTAAATTACTATTCAGAACACTAGGCATGTCCGATATGGGTACAGGCGCTAAACAGTCCATTTCAAGCAAAGAACATGCAGAGTNTTTTTTTTAAATGGCAGTTCAACAAGGGTATGGCCAGGGAGACACTCCGAGTCTCGAGCTTCTAGCCAGTCCAACTAACATAGAGCTTAGCATAGCAATTCTTGCTGAATGACACCCATTTGATGTCACAGATAATTACACTTAATTTGTGTTACAAATTATAGCTCCAGCCACAGGCAATAAAAAACACAGAGGACAGCAAATTAAGCATGATAAAAATTGCCAACTCTGTATAATGTACAAATATTCAAAAATGTACATCAAGAACAAGATACTTACCCACTAGCATCCAAAACCTCACGCGTGATCTTCATCTTTTTAGTACGACCTTCGTACAACTCTTCAAGCTTACAAGACAGTTGTTTCTCGATCTTAGACGCTTTCTTTGGCCGTCCAGAACTCGTAGGCATGTCCTCCCACAGGTCATTGATATCACCAAACTGATTCACAGAACTCGAACCCTGGCTCGAGTACCCGAAAAAGTCATCAAAAACGTCATTGGCATTTCTAGGTCTGAATGGAGGAGTATGTTGTATTTCTGCCCTATAATCTTTGTAGGAAAAAGTTGCCCCACTATGACCTCCTGATCCACCAGCTTTTGGTGGTACTTTCCCTTTAAGCTCTTCTTCACCACTCTGATCATAAATTTTTCGTTTCTTGGGATCACTTAGAACCTGAGTAACACCAATGTCTCAAATTCAAGATTCTACATTATACAATGTTGTTTCACCCATCAAATTGCAATAACTTCGAAGAAATACAATATGGGTAATTTTGAAATCAACTTGTCTCTAATGAGACTAGTCTCAATGAGGCCACCATTTAGCCCAACTTCTCTCAAAAAAAAAAAAAAAAAACAAGAACATCTTATAAACTTTAATGTTTTAACAATTTCTGGGTACATTATCAAACAGGGCATCATACAAGATACAAACTCTCAACTAATGGTAATTTTACATAATTGTGCCATAACCCCTTCTTCACCATACTGATCATACATTTCTCGTTTCATGGGATCACTTAGAAGCTGAGTAACATCAATGTCTCAAATTCAAGATTCTACATTATACAAGTTGTTTTACCCATCAAAATTGCAAGAACTTTGAACAAACACAATATGGGTTATTCTTGAAATTGCTCAAAAAAACATCATCATCTTATTAACTTCAATGTTGTAACAATCTGTGGGTACATTATCAAACAGGGCATCATACAAGATACAAACTCTCACCTAATCGTAATTTCATACAATTGTGCCACAAATTTAACTGATAGATATTCTGAAAATTTATGGGTAAGAAAAGGAGAATTAAGAAACCTCATAAGCTTCAGATATCTTCTTGAATTTAGCCTCAGCATCTTTCTTGTTGTCAGAGTTCTTATCAGGGTGCCATTTCATAGCCAATTTCCTATAAGCTTTCTTCAAGTCTTCATCGCTAACATTCTTATCAACCTCCAATATCTTGTAATAATCCAAACCCATTTTTGATTATCTTTCTCTCTCTTTTTTTCTCTCTCTGGGTTTTGAAAGTCTTTGCTAGTCTTTTTCTGGGTCTTTATAGTGTTATTTGCAGCTCAGGTGTACGGAAATTAGAGAACAAACACTGGGTTTGAAAGTGGAGGTTAAGGCAGAAAAGATTGAGAAGGGTCTAGAAGGTTCTGGATTAAATTGAGCATCCACGTAGGAGTAGAGCCGCCTTTTCCCTTTGATCACATTTGACAATAGGAGAATTTTGAAGGAAAAACATTAACTAGATTAAATCAAGTAAGCAACTAAGCATGCAAGAAAATAAAGGCACGTGCTCTTTCTTCATGTAATATAAATATGGTTGATGCTGAAGTATTGTTGTTATAAGCTTGTTAGGCGGTTAGGACTATTCTTAAATTTGTTATATGTTGTAATAATGAGTTAGTTAGTTGATTATAACAATACACTATAAATACAAAGATACCTTTGTCTCTGTTTTAGGAGTAATACTACATCCTTATCATATATAAATGTATTTTATCCCATAAATTTTATAACCATCATCGCAATATTTAAGACTCGAAACGGAACCTGAGCCCCATGCCCGTCACTTAATTCCCAATTCCTTCTACCCCTAACACAAGTGAAGTAAGTAGCCTTATTACAGCTTATTAAATTAGACAACGTTGTGTAAATCTAGACACAATGGAAACTAGAGTATTCCCTCTGTCCCAGAAAGTTCTTTACGTTGGACTTTCACGGTCTCCAATGCGACACTTTAACCATGAATATTTGTAATTTTATATAAGTAAAAATTATAAAATGATATTATGAAAATACTAGTTAACATGAATCTAATATAAGTATTTTGACATTGTAAATCTTTATATATTTTCACTAATTAATGGTAAAATAAATAAATTGAAATGACATTTATAAAAAAGAAATAAATACCAATAAAGGGAGACTATAAAGATTTTGGGAGGGAAGAGCCGAAGAGGAGAAAACGGAGGCAAGACTCAGTGGACTGGCAAGCGCAGAGCTCTGAGACAATAATGGCGATGGCGGCGTACCTTGCTATGGCATTGTTTCTCTCTCTAACGTCACCTCTCATCTCCACTTCCTATGGAGACACTGGCGACCAAACTCACATCACCGACGCTGAATCACCGAAGAACTGCTCAGATCCTGACAACAACTTGGTGTGTCAAATCGAAGAGATGAAGCTCGAGGTTGCTCGATCGGGTAATCTCTTTCTTATCCACATTTCTACCAATTTCTTCTTAATCGACATTCTCAGCTGTTAATTTTGAAGTTTATAGTAATAATTCTGCTGGTTGCTGGTTTCGCTTGCTAAATTGATCGAAAAAATAGCTCACATGGTTAGATTTGAGAGTTCATTTTTCTGTCTGTTGATGTTGTTCCCCTTTTGTGCTAAAAATGATCAGAATCGATTGTGTATTTAGCTATAAAGCTATAGTGATCTGAGTTTCTAGCGACAAGGAAATATGAGGGCAAGTGCCGTTAATTTGATGGCTCATCAATATGGTTGACTAGTCTGCTTGACATTTTTCTGCAATTGGCCAGTGCAGGAGCATTTAATTATCTTTGTGATAGATCGATCTTATTTAAAGTTTAAGAGGCCTTCAGATTTAAGAATTGAATTCGTGATCCAAAATTAAGTTAATCAAATCATTATTTTGCTTACTGTGCTTCATTTGTAGTGGCCTTTTTTTGGTGATCGATCTTATATTGCTGTTATTTTGGTATCGTATCTTGTTTTGTTAACCTCACAAAGTCTTTATGCTTGGCAATTATTGTTTTCGGCCAATGAGCTCTTTGCAGAATCTTTATGTCATGACTTTTAAATGTATAGAGTTCAAACATTTTGCTTTGCCTTGCCATGGCGGTTATGGTTACCGGAGAAAATTTTGTACATAGTTGCCTTGAATGATTGATGGTTTATGTTTCATATGACTCCTTACTTTGTACAGAATTTCTACTTGAGGTGGCCAACCTAGAACTGCAAGCGAAAAGCAGTTACATCGAGATTTCTGAGAAGAAGATCGAAGAGCTGAGTCGTAATATTCGTAAGCTGGAATCTGTTTTGTCCAACTTGGAAGCTAACAACAAGGTCAGAAATACTGTACAGTTTTAGTTTAGTGAGATACAAAAGTATCTATTTCTTCAATCTGCGGATTGATTACTACTGTTTACTACTGTATTAACGAGGAAGAAACATTAGATAGTGTGCATTTGGAAACACTGCCTTCTCTGAACCAAATAGGTCACTAACATGACAAATGGATTTTCAGGATATGTCAGGTAATGAGCAATTGTTAAATGCACTCGAGGAAGAGGTATGCTTCTATTTATTAGTTTGGTGCTTGTTTTCACCAATTGCCCCTCTCAAGGAGCAATGGCAACCATATAAAGGAAAATAGATACCAATGCAGCAGCTCCATCTGTTCACTTCGACTTGCATAGGTACGAAAATTGGAGGTTAGTGTGAGAAATAATGACCGGGAACTTCATCTGTTAGAAGTCAGGGCAAAAGATACTGAGAACTGGGTGAATTTGCAGGCTTCACGAGTTGAAACGGTGAGACATAAACTAGCCTGGTGTTCAATGCCAAGTATTGTAGAATTTGTTTTCATTAAGATTTAAGGATAGCTTTTCTTTGCCAAGCAATTACTCTATCTGTCTAATTAAAATATCTCACTCTTAAATAAGGCTATATTTAATACATAGCTTGAAGCACAGGAAGGAGGAGGAACTTGAATAACTTGAGTATGAAATGGAAGTTGGTAATTAAAGTGACATAGCCCAGACATTTAAAGTGGGATAGCGGGAGTATATTTATTACACATATGGCATATTTTTTTCAGATATTGCTGCTGTCAAAGTTTTTATCAGATCTGTTACCATCCATGCAAGACATTATTTCTTTTGTTGTGTGTTCCTGGGGACTTCAAAGATATGCAAGCTAGTACATAGCAGTATTATTACTGTTTTCTATTTTCTTTATTCCATGAAGGAAGTTTGCTNTCTTCTTCTTCATCTGATCTAATAATAACTTGTTTGTTTTGTTAGATGTCTAAGGTTGTCCCAGAACTCTGGTTTCATGTTCAGAAGCTCGAGCAGGCTTGTGAAGTCATAGAAGTATTTCTCACCTTCCCTATAACAACTTAAATCTGTGCTTTCTGTTCACTGGTAGTCCCTCTTTTGGGTCACCGCTAAAATAGAACTTTTTTCTGGCAGAGGAGAACTGCTGAGCTCCGGAAGCACATACGCAATCAGAAATGCTCTTTTTTCAAGGTAGGTTGACAANTTCATTTATCTTGACTGTAAGAGGGAACATTGCAGAGCTCAGAGGATATGTGCTTATTGGATTTTTTACTGTGATTATTTCTTGTATGACCATAGTATCTTTCCTGATTTTCGTCTTTTACCAAGACTAACTATTTGTGGATCACCCTGTAGTTTATCAACAGTCTGTCTGGTTATCGGCATCAGAAATTGGTATCTGCTTACACAACTGAAGCTGTAAACCAGCTGAGAAGGTCATTTTCAGCTCTCAAGAAGTACCACCACCAGGTTAGATGCTGAAACTCTGGAGCAGCAATGCTCTTCTCTCTCCACCCCTACCTCCTCTCCTTGCATCATTGCCCTTGTACTTTATGTATTAGTTTCCAGATATTCATTTGATGGGTGAAAGTAATCAAGCCTGTTGGACCCTCTTTCTTTTTCCTGTGGTTATTAGTTTTGAGGAAGGTGGCATCATACTTCTACGGTGGCTATTTGTGCTCATTTGATGGGATGTGGAAGTTTTCAGGACTTAGTGAGACTTTCTGTTTTGAGCTTCATAAAACAATGTGGTGAAAGATTCCATCTGAAGTGTCTGAAGTTAAGTTGGTATTATTATTTTAACGTTAGATAATGATTTCAGACAAGTTGGACAGTCACGCCTCGAAATAATCAGGTGCCTGCTTATACTAATCAATCAGTTATAAACCTAATTGATCATACTTGCAAGCACCTGATTAATTTAAAGCATAACAATATCTAGCTTTTAATAGAAGGTATTTGTTGGTCAGTGTAAACTGTAAAGAATGATCCATCTTAAATTAACTTCAGCAATTGGCTCTGTTTAGATATGGGATGTTACACATTCAATTAACATCTACTCTCCAAACTATGGCATGGCATGGCATGGTCTGCCTTACATTTGCTTTGCTGTAGTCAAACTTCCTTTTGGTTGTGTCCTCGTCACTTTGTGATTCTGGACTAAGGTGCCTGCCTCCAAACTGCAAAACCAATCATGTGAACAGAACACTCTTGTAAGAGTAGAGCTAGCTGGTTGAGAATGTGTTTCTGTCCTCATTAGATGGTAAAGTCATTAAGTCCCCCGAGTTCTGTTTCAGCAGTCTCAGAAAGAATATAGTCACAAACCAAAGAAGCTGGAAAAAGGAACAAATATAAAAATCCTGCCTTCTGTGTCAGCTTCCTTTTCTTTGATTGTGTACAGTCTTCTGTGTCAAGGAGACCAAGATGATGTGTGTATATAATAGACTTATGACCACTTTCTACCCAAAGAAAATTCTACAAAAATAAAAAAAAAAAAGAAAAAGAAAGAAAAAAAAACGTGGGGAGTTGATATATGAGGTAGAAATATGGAATGACTGTCCAAAGTAAGCTAATCTAGAAGTAGCTTAAATCAATCTGTAAGGACTTATTAGTTTCTTCATCTTCTATGTTTATGGAATATGCATCATTAGCTTGCAACCTCACCTTCTGAGA